>APFE030357154.1:53499-125386 GCA_000404065.3 Pinus taeda | reverse complement strand
GCGATAGTGCACTCCTTAAATGTGGCATTAGCGAAGCTACAAACCACTCACAATGTTGTCCATCCATCAGATTCATATTAGCTTTGCAAATTGTACATTTTAGCCTATGATCGACCTCCCAAGGAGTCTCACCTGGTAGCATTTGATATCTTTGAATCCATGATCGATTGTGCTTCAGACTTCGGCCTACTAAATTCTCTATTTAGCCCTGCTTGGATATCCGCAATTCCTGCATTTGGATTATCATTGGAGTGCTTAATATACTAGGTCAACGCGTGGTCCTACAAGGTGCTAATCAATGTCTCTTTCTTTATATTGTCATCTGTAACTCCTTGCGCTTCCCATACAACCCTTACCACGAACCAGAATTGGTCCGGATCCTCATTTCCCAAACCTTTGAACACAGGGAACTTCACTGTGCTTTCCATATTGAATCGCGGTGGTGGTGGAGGTGGTACGGGTGATGATGGAGGTGATGGTGGTGAAGTTGGTGGCAGTGTGGGTGGAGGTGGTATTCACGGAATTATTTTCCTTATTAGATGGATCGTACTTCACGAGCTCTTCCTCGTCTCCTCACAGAGGTGAAATCAAGGGGCTAGTTTCTGGTCCCTTATTTCCTTCGTTCCTATAAGATTTTCCACTTGCAGTCCTTTGAGAAAGCATCACTCTGCCTTGCTGTAGCTAACTAAGGTGTCAACCGCGAACTCAGTAATGAATCCTCCTATAATACGATCGAGCCAATGATCAACGACATGCACGATCTTATCCTTTGATGCCTCCAACTTTCGGACTAACTCTGGGGTCCACGCAATAGGACCGTCAGGTTTCCACCTTCCTTGGCTATCTTCTAGCTTCATGATCCACTCGAATAGCTCAGTAGGGTAGGACACGAAGAAGATTTCATGGATCTCTGTGTACAGTTAGTAGTCTAACCACTCTTCTTTTGACAGTCGCGGGTTCATGTTCTCCTGCACTGCGAACTTGTGAATTCTTCTGTCCAACCAACCTTCAATTTCCTTCTTAGTTGGATTCCAATGATACAACATCAGACATCTCTATGCAGATTTTGGTCCCAGAAATGGAACCATTTGTTGGCTTATGGGGGCCTGACCCAGGTTTAGAGTTATTTAGCCAAACAAAACCCTACACTATTGGCCCTTTCGGCATCAGTCCACGGAGCGCGAACTAAAGTCTCACCCGAAGCCGTATAGGGGGATGCTAGAACCAAGTTTCTACACCCTTGAGATGTCTAAGATGTTGATTTTGTCCAACTATATATGTTTTCATGTAGGTCATTTCGCACACTTGTTCCAGACTTAAATACCTTCGTGTTCTATTATAATTGTCTTTCGCACAACCCTAACCAGGGGCTGAGATGCTTTCATGCTGCTAGGGCAACGAACTACACTATTTCCCTAACCAACACCGCGTATCTTATGTATCTTCTTAATAGATCTTAGTTAACTTCGCATAAACAAATATTCTATCTTTCATTCACTTAATCAATACAGTTATACACATTTGCGCATCATATAAGTATTAGAAGTGAATTTCATACCCAAGATAACAGATGCATAAAACAAGAAATAGATACATAGAATTGATAGGAAAATTCTCTTTATTAATACTTCCATTGTTACAGACTCAACTGTAGGGGTCCACGCACTTAGCTGTGGACTACTAGGCCTTTGCGCACTCAGCTATAGAGCCTTCTCCTACTCTATGACCCAAAACTAGACTTTACTCCATAGATCTATCTCGCATACATCATATGTTCTTCTTTCCTTAGCAATTGATTTCTCTCTTAACTACTTAGAGCCTCACTTTATTTATACAATCCCATGGTCTGTGGACCATGGGTAGATCTATACAACCAACATTACAATAACAAAACTAAGGGCAGACAACCCTATGACCCTTTTACAAACTATGCGGTCTGCGTCCACAAAATGCGGAGTATTTACATCGAAATTACAATCTTTGGTCAAAATCTGGGCTCTAAACCCTAAAACTTCCCTTAGGGGATCCCATGCCCAACACTCTAAAAATGGGTATAAGCCCCTCAAGTCAACAAGGAAGTAACCCCACAACCCTGTGATATTCTCCCTCCCATCTTGAAGGTGTGTCAAAGTTAGGAGTTGAGAAAAATCAGGGCATCTTTGGGATTCCCCATACATCTAACCCCCTTACACCCCACCCTCCTCCCCATAATTCCATTATTCCCCCCCCAATCCCCCAAGAAGCAAAATGGCCGATGACATTAAGCTGCCTATATTTGGAGGACTTAGATCAGAGGATCCTAAGTAGTTCTAGTTTGTAGCTGATGTAGTATGGAAAGCAAGGCAAATCATTGGTGAAGATGTAAAGAAGGCGTAGATCATAACGACATTATGAGAAATAGAACTGACATGGTACATGAAGTATTATGTGACTAATCAGGCTACTTTGTTGGATGACATTAAGAAAACGGTGGTATCAGAATTCAAGAAGCCGAAATCAGAATCACAATGCATTATGGAGCTGAAGGAAATCAAACATACGACTATTGAGTCTATGTGGGAGTTGGATCAATGATTCAAGGTTTTGATGGGACAAGTAAGCTTTAACATACCCACAAAATAACATAAATAATGGTTTAAAGTTGTGCTGCTACCACATATCAGTTTACCGTTGACACAACAGAAGATAGTGACTCAAGCCGAAGCATTGGAGATTGCAATGAAGCTGGAAGCCTCTCTGATCAAAGATACTCATTTAGGAGTACAACAAATTTAGAGTTAGCTAGAAAATTTGACCTTGGAATTGCAAGAGCTCAAGAAAAGTAAAGAAACTAGATCAGAAGTGTGGTGTACAAAATGAAAAGCAGAGGGCCATTACAAGGATCAATGCCCTATGTTCAAATATTACTTGACAAGTGGAGCACCTAATCTAGCCAGGATCAAGTATGTGGTGAGATATTTATAGAACAAGAGGCCAAGATCGCTCTAAAAATTTCTATTTATTACAGAAGTACGTGTAGACCCTAATGCAGTTGTTTTGCAAATTTTGTAAATTAGTAGGCCATGATGAGAGAAACTACCGAAGTTATGACTTGATGATGGAGAGCAATGTTGATGGTTATAGATTGCAAGATGAAGGACATACACACGAGGAGCCATGCCAACAAGATGGACGAGGAGGCTTCTAAGGAGGAGAAGCAGGAGGAGGAGGAGGAGATGGTCAAGAACGTGGCCAAATGATCTGTTATAATTGTGGACAAGCAGGATACTTCGCAAGAGACTACCAAAACGCTACTACAACCTGCAGCTACTGCAAATATTTTGATAATGTAATAGAAGAATGCCCCATCCTTATTGCGAAGATGCAAGAGAAAAGGAACCAGCAGCCTGCATCAAATAGTCAAATGATGACTGCTGAGCCAAGGGAAGATGAACCACACATCAACATCATAATAAGGAGTGGAGTTGCGACGGGAGATGATAAAGGTAAGAAGAAAGTAGAAGAGACATGGGTACGAAAGACCACAAAAAAGGACCTTGGGTCCAAAAGGAAAAAGAAATGTTCGTGGGATCGAAGTAAAGCTTCATGGATGTTGGGGCTTCAACATCTAGTGCGCAACTGAAGTTAATGCCAAAGAAAGATTGTGACAAAGTGTTTACTCCTATTCAAGAATTAGATCCAAGTATTCTAAAGTCATTCATCAGGGGAATTTTAAGGTCTAAAATGGGCCTCCTAAGGAAACTATAAAATAATAGTGGAAATAATAAAATAAAATTAGATTACATCATCAAATTTTATAGGGAAAAAATAAAAAACTATTTTTTCAACTTGTATTCTCAACTTATCTTCCTATGGGTTTACTCAAATTTCAAGTGGTGACACTCGTTGGATGCAAAATTTGATTCCTAATCCAAGGAGTACCCATGTTGCATACTTCCGATGGACCCTGCTACATGAAAAATGTGAAATACATCAAAATCATGCTTCCAATCATGTTTTTTCATGTATTTCTATTTTTTTGTATAGTAGGGTCCATCGAAAGTATGCAACATGGGTACTATTTAGATGAGCAATTAAATTTTTCATCCAACGAGTACTCTTACTCGAAATTTGAGTAAAATCTTAAGGAGATAAGTTGAAAATATGAGTTGAAAAAATAGTTTTATTATTTTATTATTTTTTGATCTTTTTATTTTTTTACTCCAAAAATGGAGAATCATCCCCCATGGTTGGCATCATCACATTGAATTGTATTGGTTCTTATAAAGTTTATTTTGGTTGTATATTTTCTTAGGAGGCCCATTTTATACCTTAAAAAATCCCCTATTGTTTACAGACTTGTATGAAGTTGTTAAGGAATCAGAGGGATGTTGAAGGACTCTTGGAGTTGATAGAATCCTGCGCTGATAAAGAGGTTTCACAAAGCAATATGTGCGTAGTGAACAATTTACGTTGACACAAGAAGAGAACGAGGAAGGAAATGAGATTAACTGCACAGATCGAGGAACTATTTCTCTATCCTCCAGGAGGCAACTAATGACCCAAGACTCACGAGGTAATCTAATGCCGACACTCCATTTTCTTTGTCCCCATCAAAGTTTGAATTATAGTATCCAATCAAGTTGAAGTTGTTTTCCTTAGAATAATTCAACACAAAATCCCGAGTTCCTTTCAAGTAGTTTAGAACTTTGTTTGTGGCAAACCAATGTCCTTCACAAGGCTTTTGCATAAACCTAGAAAGAATCCCAAAAACAAATAAAATATCTAGTCTAATGGTGGTGAGTTAGATAAGACTTCCGATAAGGCTATTTGTAGTTGGTTGCATCCTCAAATTCATTCCCTTCTTTTGCTGTGAGTTTCAAATTTTGTTTCATTAGAGTGGAAAGAGGGTTACATTCAACAATGTCAAACTTATTTATCAATTCTCCCATGTACTTCTTTGGGAGATGAATATATATTTTGGATGTTGAGTCACTCCAATGCCTAAGTAGTAGTGAAGAATTCCAAAATATGTCGTCTCAAAGCCCTTCTTTAACTCTTTATTTATGGATGTAATATAGTTCTCATTGTTCTTTTCAATCAATAGATCATCTACATACACTATAAGATATGCAATCGTTTTGCAATTGCGAACTTTCTTAAGAGATAGAGTTGCATCATCAAGATTAAGTGTTTTAAGTTTAATTTCAGAAGATGCTTAGTTACAATGCTTGTTTCGGGCCATTTAAAGATTTATGAGTTTACATACTTTCTATTCTTGTCCTTTCATAACAAAACATTTTGGTTGAGACATAAAAACATTCTCTTTCAGATCTCTTTACAAAAAAGCAACCTTCACATCCATTTGATGAAATTTACATCCATTTTATACTACTAAAATAAAAGAATTCATATGTAATTCAGATAGTCCCATATTTATTAAAAAACAAAAAAATTGTCAAATAATTAATTTTAACATAGGGAAGGACCCTAAGGTGTGCCACAAAAAGACAAAAGCTACCCATTCAAAATATAAACGTAATGATAGTCACCCATATTTATTGAAAAACAAAAAAGCAAAAAAAATTGTCAGATAATTTTAACATAGGGAAGGACCCTAAGGTGTGCCACAAAAAGACAAAAGCTACCCATTCAAAATATAAACGTAATGATGAATACTCATGGAAGCGTATGTCTGCCTTTTCTAAAACTTCACTCTTTTGGGGACACACGTCTACCTTTACAAAAGCTTGAGTCCTTTAGGAGAATGGAGGGAAGAAATTTATAAATTTTTTTATACATAATAATAAAAATATGAAATATTAACCTAGGTAAATTTTTATTATTTAAACTAGATAAAGCGTAATATTATATTAGTGAAAAAACACATGTAAAGCAAGTGCAAAAGAAAGCCACGTTGAGAACGGTCACACTTAATTTTATATATATATATGTATATTCTTGCCACTAACAAGCTAGAGATCACGTTAAAATAATGTAAAAATACAAGTTATCAATTTAAAATTACTAGTGATTTAAAAGCTTCTAAGAGCTTTTAAGCTTTATTTCCAATTTTAAGAGCTTCCCATACTACATATGAAACTTTAATTGAAAAGGTTCCCATACTACGCTTTTATCGGCAATGTACAAAGCTTTCAATAAAATTTAGAGTATTCAATTTTAGTTGTAAAATCCCTGACTTCACACCTGTCAATAATTACTTCAACGTTAATGAAAAATTAATAGTTCTGAATATGTCGGTATTCCACCGTGTTCACTAGAAATGCTAGGTGGTTTGTATGCCCTAAATTCTGTGTGTTGGGAAGGAAGAAGGAGAAAAGCTAGTCTCATTGTTGTTTTGCATTTTTAGTCATGTAGTAGGTATAGTATCCATTTCAATATTTACTTCAACGTTAGTGAAAAATTAATATTTATTTCAGCGTTATTGAAGAATTAATATTCATGAAGAGTTTTTGGCTGAAATTACATTATAATATATTTGTCGACATGTTTTGAACCAACAAGTATGGTTCATTGTCAATATAAATTGAAGAACCAGATCATAGTTGCAGAGATAAGTTATCTAACAGCTACATTTAACCTAAAATCTGTGTCTCTAGAATTTCTTCTCCCAATTTCTCCACAGACTGAACACATATACATATTGCATTTTAGCAATTTTCTAAAACTAAACAGTAATCTCAGTATAATAGAAACATTACTTCAGTATAATAAATTAAGATGGAATGCTAGAAATTCCACTCACCTGCAAAACATTATTCCTAGCAAAGGGACCTTCCAATTTATAGTGATGCAGGAGCATCCAGCTCCGAGGAGACAGAAGGTGGTTGACGGTCTCGTGGAGAGAACAAGAACAAACAAATCCTACATGCATAGCTGGACAGGTTATTAGACTTGTCGGTTGTTTTACTTTTCTTTATTATTTGTTTTATTTTCCAGAAGGTCGTTAGGACCATAGCAATTACAAATTGTGAACTGTTTTTTTAATTAGGAATTAGTTAACAGTAAAATAACATTTTACCTGAGGGTCATTAGAACCATAGAAACTACAAATTATGAATTGTTTTAGTTAGGAAACAGTTAATGGTTAATCAACAGTTTTGTAAAAGAAACTGGTGGGCAGTTGCACGAATTCTGGTTGGACAGTTCAACCGGAAAAGAAGGCAGTTGTGCCTCCGAGATGTTAAAAAGGCGGAAAAAAGACAGTGAGGGGATTCCTCAAACAGAGAAAGAAATTACAGTCCTCTGAAATAAAATTATTTTATCAATTGAAGCACCACTGTTAAAAAATTAATTTCATGTATTGATGTCTATTCTATGTGACTAAATTATATTCGAAATAACAAAGACAGTAAGCATTGGCAAGGAGAGCAGAGCGCTGCTACAAGTACTACTTCCAGTTAAAGAAAAGCGAATAATTACGATCGCAGACCATCAACCAGGTAATGAAATACAAACCCTCACGTTATTTACGACCAATGTAAATGCTGGAATGAAAAACCCAAAACAGTATCATTTTATTAATTATTATAACCAAGGCACACAAAGAGTTCTGAGCGTCTAACGCTCCACCAAAACGAGATTCTTTCGAAACAGAGCTTTTAACAAAGATAAAGATACAACAGAACAGAACCAAAGAGCTATAACAGCGAGAGGGCACAAGAACGAGTTCTGTGCGAACAAGGGTTTTAATAAAGAAACATAAATATTACAAAACCGAATAGGAGAGTTACAACAGCCGAGAGAAGCACTGTTCGTTCACCGCTCAGGTGACTATAACTATTGTAAACAGAAGTCTTTAAACCCTACAGATCTACCATCAATTCAACGTGGAAAGACCCTACCTGTTGTGAAGGATTGGGAGGGTTCGAACGGTTTCCAGAGACCGCAGAGAGTGCAAGGCAACGACGACCAGCTACCTCGAGCAACCTGCAAAACGAAGTGGAGGCAGGTTAATATAAATTGTAACCACGAAATAACCATTAAAGTCAGAAAACGAAGAGTTATGAAACACTGGTTCTCACCTGGAGTTGAGGAGGCGGCATTGTAAAACCAACCGACAACTATAACCCTGAAGACAAGGAGCGAGGGCGTTAGGGTCTGAAGGAGAAGTGGAAACCAAGTCTGGCATGGAACCATAGCTTACCTCAGAAGCAGAGTCGAAACGCAACATATTGAATAGGAGCAAATGGAGGTTGACAGAAGAGGATAGCAGAAGAGGGACTTCGTGAGGAGATTCGCGTTTTGCGTGAAAGATTGACAGTGGTGGAAGCTGGGGGAAGGAGAGACCCAGCAGATGAAAGTGATGAAGAAGTGGCTGAACCAGAGGACGAGTTTGAAGGGGCGACATCGGAACTTCGATTATTAAAGTCAGTTTTGCTGTCCAATCATAAGCCAAGGCATGAGTTACCCACTTATGACGGAAGTTTGTTTGCAGATGTGTTACTAGATTGGTTGAGTGAAGTAAATAAATATTTTGAGTTTGAGGAAACCAGTGAGGACAAACAAGTGAAGTTCGCCGCCACCAAACTGAAAGGACATGCGTCCTTGTGGTGGGACAACATTCAAGCGGAGAGGAAGAGGCTACACAAACAGCCTATAAAGAAGTGGGCTAGAATGGAGGAAAAACTGAAGGAAAAGTTTCTGCCAAAAGATTATCAGATCATGTTGTACAGACAGGTGCAGAACTTGAAACAAAGAGGGATGATTGTTAAGGAATTTACAGAGGAATTTTATAAGTTGAATTTGCGAGCAGGGTATGTGGAGGATACCCCAGAAAAAACAGCCAGATTTGTGAATGGCTTGAGGGGGGAGATACTGGATGAAATCGGTATCCTCTCACCCCAAACGTTGGATGAAGCTTACCAGTTTGCACTGAAGGCAGAGGAGAAAATTAACCGGAAGCAAAACGTCAAGAGAGGAGGTGGAACTGGCAGGGGAAAAGGTAAGGTTTTTGGTAGAGGTAGAAGTACAGGTTCAAATGAGGAAGGCAGCAGTTCCAAGTCTGCTGGCACAACAGAGAAGGACAATAGCACTAGAGAAGGACGACCAGCTCAGCGAGGGTGAGGATTTGGTCGGGGCAGGGGAACTGTCCAGTGCTATCGTTGTCACAAATTGGGACACAAGTCGTATGACTGTCCTGAAGGTGAACCAGCAGGTGGAAGAGGAACTTATGTTGCTCAGCGGGAGGATGTTGAGGAAACACCTCAAGAAGCAGAAAACACACCGGAGACAGGTGAAGCTTTGGTGTTGAATAAAGTGCTGTTAAAACCAGCAAAAGAGGTTGCAGAACCGGATCAGCGAAAGGCTTTGTTCCGCACTGTCTGTAAGTCACAGGGTAAGTGTTGTAAATTGATCATTGATAGTGGGAGTACCGACAATTTAGTGGCTGTGGAGATGGTCGAAAAGCTGGGACTGAAGAAACTGAAGCATCCTACTCCCTACAAAGTGTCATGGCTGCAGAAAGGGCATCAGCTGTTAGTTGATGAACAGTGTGAGGTGGAGTTTCAGATCGGTAGGTACAAGGATAAGATCCTTTGCGATGTCATGCCAATGGATGTCTGTCACCTACTGTTGGGACGACCTTGGCAGTTTGATAGAAGTGCAGTTCATGACGGAAAAACCAACTGCTATAAGTTTGTTAAAGATGGGATCAAGCATACGCTTGTACCCATCAAGGAGGAAAATACAGCAAAAACCAGTGGGGTGAAAGCACTACTGTTAGGCGGAAAGGAGTTTATAAAACAGATTGAGGACAGCGAAATAAATTTTGCTGTCAGAAGAAGACCAAAGGCAGTGGTACTTCATACACAGATTTCAGATTTGCCCGGAGAAGTCCAGAAGTTGCTGCAAGAATTTGGGGACATAGTGGTGGATGATCTTCTAGATGAATTACCACCAAGGAGAGGTATTAGTCACTGTATTGACTTTATACCAGGGGCAAGCCTGTCAAATAAAGCAGCTTATCGCATGAGTCCTAAAGACCATGAAGAAATCAGGAAACAGGTCCAGGAGTTATTGGACAAAGGTTTGATTCGAGAAAGCATGAGCCCATGTGCAGTACCAACCGTTTTGGCTCCAAAGAAAGGAGGAGAGTGGCGAATGTGTACAGATTCCAGGGCTATTAACAAAATTACTGTTAGGTACAGGTTTCCCTTACCGAGAATGGATGATATGATCGATTGTTTGAGTGGGGCGGCTTATTTTTCGAAGATTGACTTGAAAAGTGGATATCACCAGATCCGAATTCAAGAAGGAGATGAATGGAAGACAACTTTCAAGATGAATGAAGGTTTATATGAGTGGCTGGTGATGCCATTTGGGTTGAGCAACGCTCCCAGCACATTCATGCGCCTGATGAATGACGTACTGAAGGAATTTAATGGTAAGTTCGTAATAGTTTACCTGGATGATATTTTGATTTTTAGCAAGACTAAAGAGGAACATTTCAGACATTTGCAGAGTGTATTGAGGAAGTTGCAGCAGAACAAGCTGCTAATTAATATGAAAAAGTGTACCTTTTTTCAGCGAGAATTAGTGTATCTGGGCTTTGTCATTACAGAAAATGAACTAAAAGTGGACCCAGAAAAGGTGACAGCTATAGTTAGCTGGCCTTCTCCGAAAAGTTTTTTTGAAGTCCGAAGTTTCCATGGACTAGCCAGTTTTTACAGGAAGTTTATCAGAAATTTCAGCGAGATTTGCGCACCGATGTTGGATACGATCAAGAAGATGAATCAGCCATTTCACTGGACTGAAGCAGCAGAAAATAGTTTTCAGATTTTGAAAAAGAAAATTACTGAAAGACCAATATTAAGACTGCCTGATTTCAACAAACCTTTTCAAGTTCGTTGCGATGCCAGTGGTACGGCCATTGGGGCAGTCCTTAGTCAGGAGGACAGACCGGTTGCTTATTTCAGTGAAAATCTAAATGAGAGCAGGCAAAAATACTCAACCTACGACAAGGAGTTTTACGCCATTGTGCAAGCTTTGAAACATTGGCGACATTATCTGTTAGGTAACGAGTTTGTTTTGTTTACTGATAACTCTGCATTGCAGTACATTATGCAGCAGCATAAATTGAACCATAAGCATGTAGCTTGGGTTGAGTACTTGCAAAATTTTACATTTGTACTAAAACACATTAGTGGGCAAGAAAATAAGGTGGCATATGCACTGAGTAGAAGAACGTTGCTTCTACAGGAGAGCACGATGCAGATTTTAGGCTTTGAGCATTTAAAAGAACTGTATCCGACCGATACTGAATTTAGGGAGGCCTATGAGGCTTGCCAAAACCCGCTGTTAAGAAATAACATCATGTGGTTAGACTATAATCTACAGGAAGGATTGCTGTTTAAGGGATGACAGTTGTGTATTCCCAACTGTTCTATGCGGGAAAACATTATACAGGATAAACACAGTGGGGGTCTGGCTGGACATTTCGGTATTGACAAAACGATTGCTCAGGTACAGCATTTTTATTTCTAGCCAAAGTTGCAGCGGGATGTGCAGAGGTACGTGAGTAGATGTAAAATTTGTCAACTGGCAAAGGGTCACAGTCAGAACACTGGTCTTTATTTGCCGTTACCCATCCCTAGCTGACCATGGGATTCAGTTAGTATGGATTTTGTACTGGGTTTGCCGAAGACACAACGAGGTTTTGATTCAATAATGGTTGTGGTAGACCGATTTTCAAAAATGGCACACTTTGTACCATGTAAGAAAACCAGCTATGCTACTTATATAGCACATCTTTTCTTTACTGAGATCGTTCGGTTGCATGGACTTCCAAGATCGATTATCTCTGACAGAGATGTAAAGTTCACCGGTCATTTTTGGAGAACTCTGTGGAAAAAGTTGAATACCCAGTTGCAGTTCAGCTCCGCTTATCATCCGCACACTGATGGTCAGACGGAGGTAGTAAACCGAAGTCTGGGAAATTTACTTCGGAGTTTAACAGGTGAAAACTCCCGGACTTGGGACCGTGTACTTTCTCAGGCGGAATTCGCATACAACGATTCCCCTAATTGCAGCACAGGATATAGTCCGTTCCAGATTTTGTACGGCATGCATCCGCGAGGAGTGCATGAATTACGAGATTTGGGAAAACTTGAGAAACGAAGTGCTGATGGGGAAGATTTCGCCCAGGCAATGAGTAACTTACATGAACAGGTCAAACTGAAATTACAGGACAGCAGTCAGAGGTATAAACAGCGAGCTGATACAAAGCATCGGGAAGTTCAGTTCAACGTAGGAGATGAAGTCCTTGTGTACTTACGTAAGGAACGGTTTCCAAAACGAGAGTACAACAAGCTAAAATTTAAGAAAATCGGGCCCTGTAAAATCATTTGCAAATTTTCCGCAAACGCCTATGAACTACAGTTGCCACCAGGGATCGGTATTTCCCCTATTTTTAACGTGGCAGATCTGTTTCCTTATGTCGCTAACTCAGCAGATAATACAGCAGCAAAGCCACCGCGGGACACCAGTTGTGAAGAAGATTCGTGGACGAGACAGATGCCAATGGCACCACCCCTAGAGATCGAAGGGATTCTAGACACACAGGTAGCTAAGTGCACACGCAGGAAGGAGTATCTGCGGTATTTGGTCAAGTGGAAGAACCATCCGATAGAGGATAGTTCGTGGCTTAACGCAACGCAGATACGGAAAGCAGGCTATTCTGTCGACGACCTCATGGAACGGAGCCATGAATTTTTGCCACCCCGGAAGCCTGATGCAGGAGCATCCAGCTCCGAGGAGACAGAAGGTGGTTGACGGTCTCGTGGAGAGACAAAAATAAACAATCATACATGCATAGCTGGACAGGTTGCTAGACTTGTCGGTTATTTTACTTTTATTTTATTATTTGTTTTATTTTCCAGAAGGTCGTTAGGACCATGACAATTACAAATTGTGAATTGTTTCTTTTCAATTAGGAATTAGTAACAGTGAAATAGGTTAACAATAAATTAGCATTTTTTTACCAGAGGGTCATTAGAACCATAGAAGCCACAAAATATGAATTGTATTAGTTAGGAACAGTTAATGGTTAACCAACAGCTTTGTAAAAGAAACTGGTGGATAGTTACCCAATTCTGGTTGGGACAGTTCAACCTGAACAGAAGAACGGTTGTGCCTCCGAGAGATTAAAAAGGGAAAAGCAAAACAGTGTAGGGATTCCTCAAACAGAGAAAAAGAATATACAATCATTTGAAATAAAAACTTGTTTTTATCAATTGAAGCACCACTGTACAGATTAATTTCATGCATCAATATATATATTCTGTGTAACTAAATTACGTTGAAATAACAAAGACAGCAAGTATTCACAGGAAGAGCAGGGCGCTGCTACAAAGATCACTTCCAGATAAAGGAAAACAAGTAATTGCGAACGCAGGGTACCAATCAGGTAATACCATACAGACCCTCACGTTATTTATGATAAAAGTAAATGCTGGAATGAAAACCCAAAACAAAATTGTATCATATCATTAACTGTCATAACCAAAGTATACCACAGTCCTGAGTGTCTCACGCTCCATCAGAAAAGCTCATTCGAAACAGATTTTTCAACCAAAAGAACGATACAACCAAACAGAGCTAAAGAGTTATCACAATGAGGAAGCACCCGAACAGAGTCGGTGCGAACGAGGGTTTCAAAGAACCAAGTACCAACATTACAGGACGAGGGTTTCAAATAACCAAATATCCACCTTACAGAACGAGGGTTTCAAATAACCAAATACCAGTATTACAGAACGAGAGCTTCGATAACGAAAGACAAATGTACAGAACAACAGAAGAGTTACATAGTCGAGAGAAGCACTTTGTTCACCACTCAGGTGACAGACTATTATAAAACGAAGTCTCAGAACTTCTACAGAATTACAGTCAAGCCAATATGGAAAGACCCTACCCGTAGAAAAGGGCTGGGAGGGTTCGAACGATTGCCAGAGACCGCAGAGAGTGTCAAACAACAGTGACCAGCTACCTCGAGCAACCTGCAAACGAAATGGAGACAGGTTAATACTATTTGCAGTCACAAAACAACCATTAAAAACAGCAAATGAACGAGTTATGAAACGCGGAACCTCACCTGGAGTTGAGGAGGCAGCATCGTAAAACGAAACGATCACTATACCCCTGAAGACAGGGAGCGAGGGCGTTAGGGTCTGAAGGAGAAGTGGCAATCAAGTTTAGCATGGAATCATAGTCTACCTTAGTAGCAAAGTTGAAGTGCAATAGATTGGCGGGGACCCTGTCACAAGACAAACCCACAAATTAACCAGCAAGAAACAACATTTAAATGACAGAGACTACTTAACAAATAGCAAGCCAAAAGATTATTACAGTGCAGGAGTGGACGGTGCCGGCATAGTCGTTGTAACCCTACTTCCAGAGCAGCGGAGGACCGAAAACATCCATAGAACACAGTGTTGGAATCAGAGCGGCGGAGGTGCGGAAAAACCCCACAGAGCGGAGCTGAGGTTTAGCACAGTGAAAAGCGAAAATGGCAGTCGAGCGAGTCTAGGGTTGACAAAAGGCGAATGACCGGATAAGGGAAACCGGCAGGTGGAAAACCCTAACCGGCGCTACAAGTCAGAACCCTAAAAAAAATATCAGGGGAGCGTACACCAACATTAAGGTCCAACGGCTGTCATACTGAATGCACCAAGTCTTGTCACTTAAAGTTGCGTTGGAAAAGGCGGAAGGCCATCACTTGTGCCTGCCATGGTATTGGTATAGGCCTACAGAGGTACATTGCATTAATTTCAGTGAGTGCGTGCCTGCCTCACGCTTTTGTGACTGCATATAATAATTATTATCATTCTTATTCTTGATTCTTGCTGTGACCATGTATGGATAAGCTTAGTTTCTATTGGAAAAATTAAAAAATGTCATTGTTTATAGGCCAAATGTAGGATTATGTATTTTGTGTGGAATTTTGGGATCTAAATGATCGGTTTTCCAATAAAATCTGTTTTATATATACAAGACATTCAGTGGGTAAGAGTGAAGTTTGCAATATAGTTACTAATTTCGAATCCAAATTCAATTCGATACTAAAAAGAATTAGATCGTATAAAATTCAATATCGAAAAAATTCAAGAATATACATTTTATCGATACTTAAACAATTTTTTTCAATTTAATTTTATTATTCAAGAATATACATCTTATGGATACTTCATTGAATAAAATTTTAAGGACTATATTTTAGAAATTTTAATTATTTTTTAATATAAAGACTTATAGTTTTAAAATTTTATTATAGAAACCAATTTATAACTAATTTATATTTTATCAATTTTTCCAATATAGAAATTATTATTAAATTATATTTCAATTTTTCATTTTATAATTTTTTCCCATAAAAAAGTTACCACTTTTATTTTTTCTTTCCATCACACCCACTCAATTACAACTACAATAACTACAATATGGCCAATTTACCAGTTGATAACTTTTCAATATACAAACTGGTATTTTTATTAATTTATTTTATATAAATAGATCTCATAAAATCTTATCAACTTTCTTCTTCGTAATTAAAGTAAACCCAGTTGTCGTGCCGAAAAGAAAGTTGCTTACCCTCCAAACTTAATAACGGTATGCCGAAAAGAAAGTTGCCTACCCTCCAACTTAATAATGGTATGCTGATGAATCTCAGGGGCACCACATTCTTCCAGTTGTGTCATCCCTTACGTGCCAAAAAGAAAGTTTCTTACTCTCCAACTTAATAACGGTATGCTGATGAATCTCAGGGGTGCCACCTTCTTCCAGTTGTGCCATCCCTTACCGCCGTCCACCCCCTCCCATTCCCATTCATGTTGCTTATGCGAACGAAGCCGTTGCAAAGATAATTGAAATGGTGGAGGCAGAAGAGCTGATCAAAACGGAGGGACTCCAAAAGTTCGGTCTCTTTGTAGAAGAGCGAGGGCTAAGGATGAGCATGAAGAGCTTCCAATTCAATTTTATGGCCATCAAAACTGCTCTGGCGAGGGCGATCTTTTGATGGCTAAGACCCCTATTCGATTGACGAAACTTCCACAAACCAACCAACCAGAACCCCTCTGATCTGTGGAACTTCCACAAACTTATCATCGGACCGTACTTTTATTCCAGTCCTTCACTTTGGCCTGACCAGACTTTCACTGTGGCAAGAAGCACATTGGACAACAATGGTGGAGGCGACAGGAGACGGGAGCCAGTGGATAGCGTTAATCACCATACCGAATCCAAATTATTGGCGAATGTCCGTATTTTTTTGGGCCAATACAACCTTTTTTGGTAGCTATCGTTTGCAAGACCCACCAACGCCTTCTGGATTTTGCGTTTTCGAGCATGGCACTGTGAGGTTTTGAAATTTCTATAACTAAAGCAGATAAATAACATGAATTTGTTCTTCTATTTACGATAAATATAAATCTATTTAGAAAACATTTCCGATGTTAAAAATATTTGTAAGATAATATATTTATACATAAATCGAAGAAAGAACAATTAATTACATTCGGGATGGAGTGACTAGCATGCAAAATGGAGGAGACAAGATGCCACTATAACGCCATGTCAAATGGCTGGAGACGTAGCAATTACCCCTATAACCATGTTTTGTATGCCGTCACATCGAGGAGCCTTGTACGAGAGCTTTGTTGGCCTTGCAATTATGATGATTCGTGCCATCTACATTGATTGCAGCTCAAAATAGTAGACCATGGATGACTTGGCTCTTGTGGATTTAAATTGTTAGTCCTGGTTGTGCACCACTTCCCTCCTATACTAGAGCTTTTATTTATTCCCTTACTCATTCATGGCAAGGTTGAGTTACGGTCATTATATATTCTGAGTGTCCCAGTAAGTGATCCTATGGGCACTGACCATCCCACTTCTATGAGCTTTATCCAAGCCCAATCCCCCTACTTTACTCCCCATTATTCCATCTTTTAATTGGACATACCTATTTCCCAGCATGAAGACTTAACGACACAACACATGGTGCTCAAAGGAGAAGTTATTGTTCCCTTTCCACTCCAAATTTTCGTGCATGTTGGCAATCCTAAAGTAGATCCTCCCAGCGAAACCATGATGAGACAATCCATTTAGTGGGCATCAACTTAATCTCTAGTTGGAATCCTATGGCCTCCTTTCTTTTGTGGTCCTATATACCTTGTCTAGCTTGCCCCTTTAATCTGTGTTTGCCCCTTTAATCTGTGTGTTTGTAGGTGTATCTTCTATTTTCCCTCAAATTCTCCCATTGCTCTATAATTCCCCCTCTTGGTGGGCTTTTTCCCACTCCTACGTTTTTGTCAACGAGCTTTTCTTTGGCCTCTTTCCATTTTCTCTTGTCTCCTCGTTAGGTGAATTCTCATTCATTTTGCCACTTTCTTCCCCCTCTACCTTTAACCTTTGGATTTATTCTTCATATTGTTACTTCCCCTGTGCCTCGATAAGAAGTAGTTGTCCACCAAGGTGTAGTGTATTGTTTGAAGAGATCTTCTTGAGACCACTTATGAACCCACTAGTGCAAGGAAGAAATAGCTCCCAGAATCTGGGAGCTCCCAACCCCATTAAGAAAAAACTCACTTTCATAGAACATGAAGGAGACTTAACGTGGCAGCATTCTCAAACATTGAGATTCCTGTTGCGCTGCCTAACTAGATTTTTTACCTGGGCCACAATCGAGGTCGATTCAACAAACACAAGTATAACATTGATTTATATTGTTACCTGAAGTTTCTATTGGGTTGTGCTCTGATGGATCAATTTGAGTAAAAAGTTGATATACATCACTCTTTGGACTACCTCCTTGACATTTGAGGGACCTAGATTAGTGTTTGGATCGTATCCAGTGAAACTTGGGCATTCCTCCTCTAACTAGTAAAAATATTAACACAATTATGTCCTAATTCAAGTTATTGCCACTAATTCTAATCCCTTTTCTTAATTCCTATTATATCTATGATTATTTTATATTTTGATCTTCTAATATATTTTGTTGGCCTACTTAATTTGAATTTCATATTCATCTCATTTTTTAAATTTCTATAACTATTTTGATATCTAATGCTTCTCTATCTAAAATGAATTTTCATATAATGTTTGGTCTACCTAGCGAAAAATTGACCTAAACTTTTTTATTTTTCATATACATTCCAATTTAAAAAGAAATAAAATATTTAAAAAAAAATTAATAAACAACCACACTTTGTGGTTCGATTGGGCGTTACTTTTATATGTTTCTTAATTACTCTCTTGTACCTTTTGTCTCATAAATTGTGTTGCTAACGCGTACTAATAAATTTGCATTTTGTGCCTTGTATGTTTAAGTGCGGATAATTATTTATCGATAGATAAAATGATTGTGGAAAATATTTTGTTTATATTTATAGAATATGTTTATTTGGAAATATTGTAGGTTTAAATGTGGATAATTATTTATTTATAAATAAAATGATCATGGAAATATTTGTTTATATTTATATTTATATTAATATATTTATTTGAAATAAGTTTTTACATTTATTTTTTAAATTAAATTAATTTTATTTAAATTAAATTAATTATTTAACGAAAAATAAAGATTTTTTCTTGATTTGTTATAGGATGCTTTGTTATTTTAAATTTAAATTTAATTATTTAACGTATGATAGAGATTTATGTTGAGTTGTTATAAGATGCTTTAGTACATCTTACTCAACTAGGAAAGTAATCTCTTAATTTCATCTCACAACTTCATGTACAGAATAAATCCCACATGCCACCAGCATGGAAAATCCCCTCATATAGATGACTCCATATACATGGTCTAAAACGGAAATTTGGGAAGAGCATTACGGAGTGAGGTTAAGTTATTATATAATAAGTCCATTTAATAAAAACTAGTGACTCCTCATATATTGAGTTATATTTCTTTATTGTTTAAATGTTTTAATCATTTATTAAAAATATAAGAATCATATCGTATTTCTTTATTGTTTAAATGCTTTTATCATTTATTAAAAATATAAGAATCATATAAGAATTGTTAATGTGAGATGCATTTGATTAAACAAGTGTAAATATAAATACATTTTTTCAACGCTTGGTTTTAAATTATAAAAGATGTTTGGGAGTTCTCATAACTTTTTATGATACTTTTTATGATTGTTTGTGGCTTTTGGATTTTCACCATCTATACAAGCCAATATGTGAAATTTATCTATAAGGATTATGTTTAAAACATTCTCTATAACTTTATAAATATTATGTTTTTAATTTATTTTTTTAATTTTAATGGGTAAGAGATATGAAATATAAAAGTAAATAGTAGTTAATGGTTAGGTGTTCTTATTGGGTGATCATTGACTTATAAAGTAATTACGGCAATTTTATCTTTTTTAATTATGTTGATTAATTAAAACAAATTCATATGAACAAGTGTCATAAGAAGTTGGTTATAACTCTTTGGGCATGTGATATTGATATGCCATCTTATTATCCCATGGTATTATAACAAATTCTATTTACACATTAAGAGTCGTAATGGTTAAGTGAAAAAAAGCGTTTTGATGTTTATTACACATTGATGCATATAAGTGTTTACCAACCATTTAATTTATATGATCATACTATTTATTAAGTGGATATCAAGAATTTAACCTTTATACAATATTTACTACATATTTTTAGTAATATTCATGATAGAGGGTAGAATATCTCTCTCACAAATAGCTATGCCTTTTTTAATTTTAAATTTAATTAGAAAATATCATGTCCAAAAATATCATTTAAATTTTATTATTTATTATTACTATATATATGTATATATCACACCAATTATATTTTTAATAAACAATGATTATAACAAAGTTAATTTTATAATATATTTTTTTTTTATTTTAATAATATCACATGTATTATAAACAAAACGTTTTGATGTTTATTATAAATTAAGGTTTATAGATTATAAATATTTATCAACCAAATTTATATTATTACACTAATTATTCTTCTACCTTACATTAATGTAATATATTAATAAAATAAAATTTCCACCTAAAATTCAATTAAACACCATCTATAACCTGAAATGCCATAATTTATGAATCACAAAGATTTTAGCTTCCAAAATCAATCCAGCCCTAAAATTTTGTCCACGTTGAACATTGAATTGTAGTATTCACATTGTGAAGGATAAACAGAGTGGAGAACCAATTCAACTATGTTTCTTGCAGGGTACATTAGCTTTTCCATATAAATTATAAACGAAATTAGTTGTGGAGAATCAATTCAACTATCATTTGAGGCCATGTACATTAATCTTAATTTAATATAAGATTTAAACCATATACATCAATATAAAAAGGTATATATATACATGAAAAGTTCTATATATATATCTATCAAGTTCAAAACAAATTAATATAAAATATAAATTTATTTCGTTATAATTAATTTGAATTGTAATTTTTGTAATTTAAATTTAAATTTATAATATATTTGAAAATTAGATATGGTCATTGGGTTTTGGATAGATAGTGATTGGGTGCTTTGTTAACGCACTCTTTGATGTGAAGTTATTGGTTCAATTTCCCTCCGATCGGGGTGATATATTGGATATGATGAAAATGTAGAGATTCCAAACTTAAAAAAAAACTACCCTCGATGAGGGTGACCCTCCACGATCAAACTTGTCATATGAGCATCCATCGGGGCTCGTCCCACCTCCGTAGGCACATTCAATTCAAGATAATGTACGAACCCCACATTCATTTTATGCGAATGTTGAGACTGCTTACACACTTCGTAGTTAAATGCAGGGGAAGCCGAGTATGGTTCTTCAGTTTGGTTGTTTGGATGATGAATTTCGGTATAGAGGAGAACAGAGGAGTGCGCATCGGGTTCCATGGTGAATCACTAAGGTCACTACCTTGGTTGAGAGGCAATATGGATGCCTATGTTAGGTTGGTTTGGGTGGGAGTTGGATTGCTGACTTGCCCTTAGGATCCGAGAACTCGAGAGGTCAAGGTGTCATATCATCTTCATGCTTTCAAAACTCCATCGAGGAATATAAAGCTCTAGGAGCTAACACTCGCTTTTTGGGTAAGCTTTATGTGTATGTAACTTCTGTTGCTTGCCATCACAAGATCGGGGTTTCATTTGTGTATATTTGGGCTCACCATCTCATTTGTTCACTACTGGGAATTATCATTGGTTCTTGTGTGTGGGAGGGTGCAATCCGAGTCTTTGGTCAACTCTTGTGGTGGTTTGGGTGCCCATTAGAGCTACGGGTTATGATTTTTTTCTTTGTCCTCTCAAGGTTGTATAACTATATACAATGAGTTATGTAGGTGGTGGAAAACATATGCCCTACCCAGGCCTTAGGACTAGACTGATGTGGGCTATCCCTGTGATACTGATTGTGTCTTTTGTTTGCTGGTATGTACTGATCCAGGGCATCATATTCGTGGTTTTCATTATTTTTCTTGTTATTACAGGTGTAGTGAGGTCTCTTCGCTGACCCTCCCTTTCATTCGGTGACTCCATCGTGTCACTTTCATCATGCCCCACAAACGTTGTCAACCTCTTCAGGGTGGGGGCGGGGGGTGGGAGAATTTTCCATGTAGGGCATCCCAGCGAGGCCATATCTTGTCCACGGATAATTCAGCTAGCTAGGAGACAGAGGAAGTTGTTGCTATCTCTCAAGCTCACTCTCTAGGCCACAATATCGCTTCTGCCACCATCGAATCCATCATTGAGCAGCTTTGGAACGTCTAAATCAATACGGAAATTCTTAGGGACCACCATTATGAAGACTACAATGAGCTCGTGGTATACATAAATGACATCAAATACAGTCAAAATGAAATTTAGGAACAATTAGACAGCCTTCGCTGCATCCATCGTCGCACCAACAATCACCTACGCAACCTAGAAGTGTGGGTGGAACACATAGATTTTCATATGCATGATCGTGTAGACTACTTTGCAGCTCCACTTGTAATCCCCCCAATCCCCCATGCTTGATATGCTACTATCACTTTTGGCTATCTTTTTGTTTTTCCTAGTAAGCTAAGGCTACAATGCCTCTCAGAAATAATTAGTGTCAATTGTTTGCTATTGTTTAGTCCAGTCCCCAATCTCAACAAGTCTGGTCAAAATGAGAGAAAGAGATCTATTGAGACAATATTTATACACAATGCTTTCCGGAAAATCTAATGAAAATTTTTTGAATGAGAAAAAAATAAATTAAATATATCACAAAATTGTATTTAAATTACAAGAAATTACCATTAAAAAAAATTGTAATGAAATAAATTTATATTAGAAAATTATAATATATATTTATATTTATATATATATATATATATTTTATGTTTAAATAAATATATACTAATATATACCTTTTTATATTGAGGTATATACTTTAAATCTTATATTAAATTAAATTGATAAATTTAAATAAAATAGTGAAATGAGTTCACGAGAAGTAGAATAGATGATGATGGGTTTATTGCTAAGACACTTTGAGACGTGAAGGTCATCGATTCGAAGTTTTATGGGTAAACATTCAACCATGTTAACAGATGGTGTGGTCAAAACCAGGTGTGATCTCTGAATGATTTGGAGGGGCTAGATGCCCCTGAATCATGGGTTTTCAAGCCAAAAGTTAAGTATGTAGTCATCTCAAGGCTCACATAACTTAACAAACGAAAAAAATGAAAAAATGTAGCCTTAAATTTTTATATTCAACTTAAATAATTAAATATTTATCAAATTTACAATATCAAATAATATTTATTTTAAACATTGGAAATGATAAAATATTTATATTATTAATTGATATTAAAGATTTTAATCTTATCATTTATGAAAAGAGTTAGTTTAAGCGTGTTTATTTCTTATAATTAAGAAAAGAAGTATATTCAAAAATATGAATTAACTTGTTTTATTTGAGTGGTAAATTTTAATATAGTGGTAAATATTATGTTAAGATAAATAATTATTTTTTTAACATTAAAATATTGTGATTTATTATTATTTTATGATTATATGGTTAATTATGTATAATATGGTCATATATGGTGAATATGCTAAATTGTAATTATATATAGTTAAACATTGGAAATTATGGTCAATCATGTTCACCCATATTTAACCATAGTTGTCCATATTTAACCATTCTCGATCAAGTCAAACCCAAGTCAATCAAGGTCGCCATGGACAATCATGGTAGAATCGTGGTCAACAAGTTCAACCATATTCAACCATGGTAAAACCAATTTAATAATTGTAAACCATGGCCATCCATGTTAAACATGGTCAAGAATACACATCTATAATTACACATTGATAAACATGGTCCAACAAGAAAAACTGTTATCAACTCAACTAAACAATGGTCAACTATGGTCAATATAGCTCTACAATGGTTGACAATTGTTAACCAGCTTAATAGTGGTTATCCATGGTCAATAATATTAATCTATTGTTAAACATTGAAAATTGTGGTCAACAATATCCACCCCATAGTCATGCATGTTCACCCATAGTTTCCCATGGACCATAATTAACCATGGTTAAACAAGTTCAGCCGTGGTCAACAATTAAACCATATCCAACCATGGTCAAGTTAGCTGAACAATAGTCAATCATGGTCAACATCGTCATCCATGGTTAACATGGTCAACTATAGTTGAAATGGTCGACCATATTCATCTATAGTCAATCTTTGACAACCATGGATAACCATGTTCACCAACAGTCAACCATAATTGACTATAGTCAAGCATGTCTAAAAAGGTTGAACCATGTTTAAAAAATTGACATAGCAACGTGAAGAACAAAAATTGATGCTTCAATGTGGCAAATAAAAATGAATGTCACAACGTGTGAGTAAATATTGATGCTACAATGTGATTAATAAAATCCGACGTCATATGTAATGAATGACAGGAAATGTCACAATGTGATGAGAAAATATTGATTATGCAATGTGACAAGTCAAAGTTGAAATTACAATTAAAAATGTGATTAACATCACAATATGGAAACAAAAACAAATATCACAATGTGACAAAAAATTTTGATGGTGTAATGTGATGAACAAAAATCAATGTCATAATGGGATGAATAAAAATAAACATGAGATGTGATGAACTAAAATACTCCATGCAAGGTCATGGAAAATATTCACATAACAATATTATAAACAAATACCAATGCCACAACATAATGAATAAAATTTAACAGCACAATACAATGAAAAAAATCCACATCACAATGTGATGAACAAAAATCAAAATTAAAATGTGATGAATAAAATATCGATGCCATAATGTGCCATCTAGATCTTAGTGTCACAATGTGATGAAGTCATAATCATTATCCATAGTCAACCAGGAAAAAAATTTCCAACCATTGTCTTCATTGTCAAACATGCTCAACCATAGTCAACATGGTCAAACATAGCCATAATATTTTGATAGTGCAATGGTCAAACATGGTAAAAATGGTTTACCATGATCAACCTTAGTCAACATAGTTAAAGCATTTAATAGAGTCAAGAATAGGTATAAACATTGTGGTCAACTATAGTCAACCTAACTAAACATGGTCACAATGTCACAATGTCATAATAGTCAAACATGTTCACATGTAATCTTCATGGTTAAACATGCTCAAACTTATAATACAATTAGTATAGACAAAATAATAAGCCACAATGAACATGGTTAATAGCTTTCTTAGCCAATGTCAACCAACATTGAAATGTGAAGACCACGCTCAACCATGGTTTACATTGTCACCCATAGTTGACAATAGGAAACATCCTTGGCCATTATCAAACATGGTCGACATGGTCCAAATGGCCAACCATAATTAACATGGTCACCCATTTTCATCTATAGATAAACATTCACATCCATGGTTAACCATGTTCAGCCATAGTCAACCGTAGTTGATCATACTCTACCATGGTCATTCGAGATTGACCACATAAAGGCATGACTACCATATTCTAATATGGTCTACAAGTTCAACCATATTTAACCATATTCAACCATGGATGAACCAATTAAACAATCACCAACTGGGTTAACCATAGCCACCATCATCCATAGACAACCATGGTGAACCACTTTTCCAAGCATAGTTAACATGCTCAACCAAATACATCTATCGTTAAAAGTTGTGAATCATTGTTAACTATGTTCACCCATATCAAACCATATTTATCCTTAGTTAACCATCCTCTTACAAGCTCGTCCATGGTTCAACATGTTAACCATGATCAAACACAATAAAAAAGTTCAACCATAATCAACCATGTTCAACCATGGCAAAACCAACTTGACATTGGTAAACCATGGTTACTATGGGCATCCACGGTCAACCATATTTAACCATATTCCAACATAGTCAACTCTTATCGCTCATAGTCTATTGTGGTCACCATGGGTCAATCCTCATCAACCCTTACTCAACATGGTAAATAAAAATTAATCCTTATCAACCGTTTCAGCCATAATTAACCAAATCCTCAACAATGGTTAACCCTCTTCAAACATTGTCCACCATAATCACCCATGATCAACCATATTCATCGATGTTCAACCTTCCAAAACCAACAATATTTAACCATATATTGAACATATTTAACTAGAGTCACCCATGGCCAAACCATAGTTAATAATTATCAACCATATTCACCATCATCATCATCCATCATCAATATGGTCAACCATAGTCAACATGATCGACCATAATCATCTTTAATTTAAATTTTGTTAATAGTAAATCATTCTCACATAATCTCATCTATGGTCAAACATGGATAATGATTTCACCATGATCAACCATCTTCATTGATGGACGAACTTGCTCAACAATGGTCAACCATGGTTACCATATTCGTTTATGGTTAATTATATTTAACCATAATCAATAGTGGTGAACACTTGTACCCTATGGTCACCAATAATCAATATTCATCTAGCCTTTATTAACCATGGTCAATCCTGATCAAACTTGTTCATCATGGTCAACAATAATCAACCATCATTAACCATGGTTGACCATCATCAACCATCATCATCCATCGCCAATATAGTTGACCATGGTCATCAATAATCGTAGTCAAAAAAATTTAAGTCATCCTCCCCACACACATCGATCATAAATCAACATAGCCACATCAATAAAGTGGTTAATATATGTTTTCAACATCATTTTCCACCTTTCATATGTTGATTGGAGACATTAGTTTTAAAAGGTGGAAAATGACATCAATCAACATTCATCTAACAAATTTATTAATGTGTTTGTGCTAGTTACACTATTGACAAGTGTTGGGAGCAGGATGCCCCAAGGGTAGTTTTGCGGCTAAAAGCCCATGTTTTAGTCAATCTCTTGTAATATTAGTGTAAAGACTCCGCATTTTATGGTGAGGAAGTGTGAAGGTATTATATGTCACAAAGGGTATTCCACCCTTAGTTCTGTAAACTAAGGTGAGTTGTAAGAGATCTATCCATGGTCCACGGACCATGGGATTGTATAAAATGAGCTAAGCTCTAAGTCGTTAATAGGATAGCATGAGGAAGAAAGTCATTTCTTTAGAGAAAGAAGTCTAAGTCTTGGGTTGTATCGTAGGTAGAGGCTCTACAGCTGAGTGCGTAGAGGCCTAGGGTAGAAGTCTGCAACTGAGTGCGTAGACCCCTACAGCTGTGTGCACAGGGTGAACAGAGCCTACAATGCTTGGAAGATATTAATAAAAGGAGATATTCTGCAATTTCTATGTATTTGTTCGGTTGACGAGTTTAGATATTTTGTCTATGAATTTACTTTATTATGCTTATATGATGCATGAATGAATGCAATTACATTAAATAATTGAACACAATCATGAACATCTACTTACGTGGTGATAGCTTTAAGTATTTGACAAGATAAGAAAATCACTTAGGATAACTGAGGAATCTGCATAGCACACTACTATAGCAACACGAGAGTACCTGAGCTATAGGTTGGAGCTGTGCGAAGGTCGATCATGTACTTTCATGAAGGTATTCAATGTCAGAATAGAAGGTTTGTCTTACAAACCCTAGAGTGAGATCACATGCATGAAGGCAGGGATAGAAGAGATCAAACGACATCAAAACCATCTCAAGGGTGTGGAAACATGGTTCTAGCATCCCCCCATACTACTTTGGGTGAAACTTTGGTTTTCACTCCACGGGTGGATGCCAAAAGGACTAGTAGTATAGGGATTTGTTTGGCTAATTTACGTTGATCCTGGGTTAGGCCCCCTCAAGCCAACAAATGGTTCCATCGGTGGGACCAGAATCTGCATAAGAAATGTGTGATGTCATATCATTGGAATCTAACTAAGAAGGATATTGGAGACTAGTTCGGTAGAAAGATCCATGAATTCGTGGAACAGGAGAACAAAAACCCACAACTGACAAGGGAATAATGGTTAGACCGGTACCTGTATATAGAGATCCATGAAATATTTTTCTGTTCTTTCCCTATTGAGCTATATGAGAGGACCAAGAACCTAGCAGATAGCCAAGGAAGGTGGAAACTTGACAGTCCTATTGTGTGGACCCTAGAGCTAGTGTGAAGGTTGGAAGCATTGGAGGATAAGATCCCCCGCGTTGTTCATCATTGGCTCGATTGCGTCATAGGAGGATTTGTGACTGAATTCACGGCCGACACCTTGGTCAGCTATAGAAAGGTGGAGCAATGTTTTTTCAAAAGACCGATAGGTAAGTACATAAAATATTTGAATATTTGGATTAAAATGTTGTTGTGAGAAAAACGGGTTATGCGGCTACCTTGATGTTCGAGACTATGTGAAGCGGAAGAAGTTACAGGAATGAAGGAAAACAATGTCTAGGGTATAGCCCTTTGATTTCACCTCCATGAAGGGACGAAGAAGGGATAGAGAAGGTTTCTTCATGAAGTTATATTCAGTTAATAAGACAAGGATTCCCACGAATACCACCTCCACCCACACCACTTCCGACTTCACCACCATCGCCTCCAACTTCACCCATACCACTTCCACCTCCACCGTGGTTCAGTATGGAAAATACAATAAGGTTTCCTTTGTTCAAAGGCTTGGGAAATGAGGACTCAGAACAATTCTAGTTCGTTGTGAGGGATCTATGCGAAGCTCAAGGTGTTACAAATGATTATATAAATAAGGAGACACTGGTTAGCGCTCTGCAAGATCACACACTAACTTGGTATATTAACTACTCTAACTATAACTTGAATGCTAGAGTAGAAGACATCCAGGTAGGACTAAATAGGGAATTTAGTAGGCCTAAATTTGAGGTGCATTCGATTGTGGGATTCAAAGAGATCGCGATGCAACTAGACGAGATGCCTTGGGAACCAGATTAGAGGCTGAAATGTGCAATCCGCAAAGCCAACATGAATTTTATCGATGGATAGGATCACGAATGGTTTGTGGCTTCGCTTCTACCACACTTAAGGAGTGTGATGTTGCAGTAGAAGATAACAAATTAGGTAGAGGCCTTGGAGATTTCCATGAGACTACATGAGACTACGATGCAAGATCCTAATCTAATAGTTTAGCAGATCCATGCACAGCTGAAGAATCTATGCCTTGAGATGCAAAGTCTAAAGCAGAACAAGACGGTTCGACTAGAGGTATGTGAGGAGTTATGGTGCTTGAAATGCAAAAGTCAGGGTCATGATAAATACCATTGCCCAGTCTTTGCAAATTACATTGTAGGAGGAGGACCAAAGCCTTTAAGGCCAAAAGCTCAAGCAGGACCTAGAGCGGGGCCTGCATTATGGTGTGCTATTTGTCAAGTAGCCGAAAAACATGCCACAGATAACTGTCTCTTGCTACAAAAGTATGTACAAGCACCGCAATAGTTGTTCTGCAACTTTTGTAGGTTGGTAGGTCACGATGAGCGTACTTCCAGGAGCTATGAATTGATGATGGATAGGACACTTGCCTACAAGGTTCAGGCTCAAATGCGGCCCCTTGACCAGAATGCAGGGATGGCATGGACAGGATTTCAGGGGCACAGACAATGCCAAGGTAGAGGAGGACCTAGTAGAGGTTGAGGATAGTTGATTTTCTACCATTACAGAGGACCAAGACACTATGCCTACGATTGCACTAATCGAACATGTCTATGGTGCAAGTATTGCATGTTGTTTGATCATAAAATGGAAGATTGTCCTACGCTGATAGCTAGGATACGTGACAAAGGGGTGCTAGCACCTCCGTTGACTCAAAACCTATAGATGATGAGATCTAAGCCACATGAGGAAGATCCAAATTTAAATATAGTACTCAGAAGTGGAATAGCAATAGGAGATGACGAGGGGAAACAACCAGAAGACAGTACATGGTTCGCAAAACCCCGATGAAAGAGGTCGAGATTGATTTGGAGCATGCTCATGAAGCCTTCATGGAAGCTAAAAAGGGATTCACTGAGGCCTCCACCTTAGGAAGCAATGATAAGCCTAAGATGGAGATGGACCCCTCTATGCTCATAAATTTCTTGGAAACTTGTATGAAGTTACTATGTGATAGTAAGGTTGTGAAAGGGCTACAAGAACTCATCAATAGATGCACTGGAACTACGCCAAGTGAGTCGCGCATTGTACGAAAGATTGGCAAGCATAAAACAAGGATAGGATGGGAGATGAGACTAACTACACAAATATCAAAGTATGAAATGGATCAAGTCATTTTGGACCCGGGGTCAGATGCGAATGTCCTACCAAAGCAGACTTGGGAACGAATGAGGAGACCTGCACTGCAATGGTCTCCGATTGAACTAATGTTATGTCCCCATAACATTAGTGATTTCCCCATCACTATTTGTCATTGTATCCCTTATTATTATTGTTGTGCCCCTATTGTCCCCATATTGTTATTATTGTGCCCCAGATAATTCCACTATTATTATTTTTGTGCCTTTATATTATTATTGTTAGGTCGGCTTCATTATATTGTGACCTCTTAGACTCCTATATATAGAAAGGAGGTTTTGTCATTTGAATCATCTAAGAATTTTTCATTTGTGTAATGTAAAGGAGGTTGCCCCCTCGAAGAGGCTTATTTCTAAGGTGTTGATCTATCTTTTCTATCTTTTTGTGAGTTGGTTTCATAACATTTGGTGGTAGTTTATAGACTTACCAAGTATGCACACTTTTGTGCATTATCAAATCCATTTAAAGCCAGTATAGTTTCTACTGCATTTATGGAAACAATTCAAAAGCTACATGGAAACCCAAAGATTATTGTAAGCGACAGAGATCCCATTTTCACTGGAATTTTTTGGACATAATTATTTTCTTGTCTCAGTACTCAGTTAGCTCATAGCTCCTCTTATCATCCTCAATCTGATGGGAAAACTGAGATAGTAAACAAATGTTTGGAAGGATATCTTCATTTCTTTGTATTTGATGAACAGACATAATGGGTCAAATGGTTTCCTTTGGCTGAATGGTGGTATAAAACTTCCTTCCATACTGCAGCAAAAATGACCCCATTTATGGCACTTTATGGATATCATCCACCATCCATCACATCATATTGAAAAGAGAATTCTAAGGTTCAAGGAGTGGAACATCACTTCGAGCATCAACAACAAGTTCTCCAACTCTTAAAGGATAACCTCATGTTGGCGAAGAATAGAATGAAAGAACAAGCAGATCAACATCGCAGCCAAAGAAGTTTTGATGTAGGTGACTAGGTATTCCTATGGCTGCAACCATATAAAAAAATTTCCGTCAAGTAAGCTCAGAAGGATAATAAATCATCACCAAAGTATTATGGTCTGCACAAGGCATTGCAAAATATTGGTACTATGGCATGCAAATTGGAGCTTCATGTAGCTTCTTGAGTGCACCCAGTTTTCCATGTTTGATGTTTAAAGAAGGTTATAGGAGACAAGCTCGGAGTTCAAACAATATTTCCAGAACTTAATGAGGAAGGAAAAATTATATTGTAACCAGAAGCAGTCACAGAAATAAGAACTTGACAGCTACGAAATCAATCAATTTCGGAATATCTCATCAAGTGGAAGAACTTATCCACTGAAGATTCAACATGGGAGGATGAAAATTTTATGCAAAAACATGCAAAACTACTCAAGCATTGAGGACAATAGTTTTTTGAAGGAGAGGGGCATCTAAGCTCCCTATAATATTAGTGATTCCCCCATTAATATTATCATTGTATCCCTTATTATTATTGTTGTGCCCTTATTGTCCCCATATTGTTATTATTATGCCCCATAGAATCCCTCTATTGTTATTTTTGTGCCTTTATATTATTATTGTTAGGTTGACTTGGTTATATTGTGACCTCTTAGACTCCTATTATATAGAAAGGAGGTTTTTTTCATTTGAATTCATCTAAGAATTGTTCATTTGTGTAATGTAAAGGAGGTTGCCCCCTTGAAGAGGCTTATTTCTAAGGCGTTGATCTATCTTTTCTATCCTTTTGTGAGTTGGTTTCACAACAGCTAAGGATGGCAAATCATCAGGAAATCATCCCCATGGGGTAGTTGCAGGTGGTGACCATGGATATTGAGGGAGTGAGCGCGCTGACGGATTTTGAAGTAATAGAGAAGGTGGATGACATCAATCCCTACCCTGCACTCCTGGGAATTGACTAGGCTACTGATATGATCAGTGTAATCAATCTAAGGAAGTGAAAGATTATCTTTGAGAATAAATCATTGCGCGTAATAATACCCCTCGATCCTACTAAAGGATCGTGCTATACTGAACCTGTTCGTGATTATGAGAGTGATGACAACCTGGACTGTATCTATAAGATAACAACACGACACCAATATTGGGTGAATTCCACTGCGGATGGAAGGATGGGATCACAAGAGTTCCTACACTTCAGACTCCTATGAAGAAATAGAACACTGGCAGAATTGGTTACATGAAGTAACTACACTAAATTGCAACATGATAACCCGGTCACTACATTGTGTGTCATCAAAGGTAAGAAATCTGCCTATTCATGATGGTTTGAATGAGGTAGATATCTTTTTGGATGCATTTGAAAGGGAGGTACCAGAAAAGTAGCGCTTTTAGGCCTTGGACTAGGCACTGCGCGCTATGCTTACAGGTTGGTGGGGTACGCACAAGGGAAGTTTTAATGATTGGTGTGAATGTAGGAGGATGATGAGAACATGATTTGGGAAGCCGAAGATGCTACTGATGGACAAGTACGATGGGTAGAATGATCCACGCATGCATCTGGCCAAATGGACGCAAGCTTATGAGGAAAGCCCCAACATGAGTGGGTGCACCTGTTCTGTCATAACTTGGATGTTATCCCAATGAATTGGTATATATAAATAGAGCTACACCATGGTACAGATGAATGGGATATCCTGCACAAAGGATTCATGATGACATTCAATTTTTATGATGGGCTTGAAGGTATTGATGAAGTGCTACAAGAGGTGAAAGAAACCATCTTTAGGATACCACAGGATTCTTTAGACCTGATTTAGCCTAAATGGGCTAGTCAGCTGAGCCATGCGCTCAAATGTTAGAATATAACTGCTGAAGCAGAGGATGAGGATGCGTGGAAGATTAACATTCTAGAAATAGAAGGCCATCATGAGGTTCAAGGACTGTGGATTGAGAATCCTGATATAACCGCATTGGTGAAGACAAAACAAGTAAACATTGGTATAGAGGAAAAACCAAAATTCACGAAGATTGGAGACTACTGGGATGACGCGACGGTTGATAAGCTCACAGAATTTATCCACAAATACAAGGACTTATTCCCTACCAAGTTTATGGATCTGAAAGGAATAATCAGAGACCTAGGAGTTATGAAGATCATGTTAAAACCCAACACAAAGCCAATTAAGCGGAGGCCTTACCACCTAAATCCGAAATATAAAGAGAAGATCTATTTAGAGCTAGACAAGATGCTAGCGGTAGGTATCATTGAGCCTGTGGAAGAATCTGATTGGGTGAACCCAGTGGTGGTGCAAGAGAAGAAGTAGAAGGATGAGATAAGGATATGTGTGGATCTGAGAAAACTAAATGACGCTTGTGTGCATGATCTTTTCCCAACTCCGTTCATGGATGAAGTGTTGGACAATGTAGGTGGCCAGGAAGCATATTCCTTCACTGATGGGTTCTCTCGGTACCAGCAAATTAAAATTGCGCCAAGGGATAGGAGTAAGACAACCTTCGCGACTGAGTGGGGTTGTTTTCAATACACTATAATGCCATTTGGATTGAAGAATGCACTTGTAATATTTTCACGCGTGGTTGTTGTGGCATTCAAGGAATTTATTCATAAGTTCATGGAGGTATATTTTGATGACTGGACTATATTTTGTCTGGTTAAGCACCACGTAGCAAGCTTGCACTTGATGCTGGATACCTGTCGAAGATACCAAATTGAACTCAATCTCAAGAAGTGTTTATTTTGCGTTTCTTTTGGGAACCTATTAGGGCATGTGGTTTGCAGACAGGGACTAATGGTAAACCCAATGAAGATCATGGTGATATTGAACTTGGAAGCACTGAGGAGTGTTAAACAACTGCGTGCTACTCCAGTACATACACGATATTATAGAAAGTTTATCAAAATCTATGCTGAGATCACCACACCGATGGAAAAATTGTTGAAGAAGGATGTGATGTTCTGCTAGAGCGATGACTATAAGAAGGGCTTGGGTATATTGAAAGTTACCACGTCGATTCTAGTCTTCCTAGACTAGAAGAAAGAGTTTCATGTACATGTCAATGTGTCATGTATAGTGTTGGGGGCAATACTAACACAGGATGGTGGAGAAGGCTTGGACCATCCTATCGCGTTTGCAAGCCACATATTATCCAAAGTAGAGAAGAACTATTCTACCATGAAATGCAAGGGGTTAGCCATGGTGTATGCACTCCAGAAGTACCAACACTACTTGCTAGGAGGAAATTTTAAGATGTATATGGATCACTCTGCACTGAAGCACCTGGTCAATAAGCCTATGTTGGGGGGGGAAATCTGTAGATGGCTCTTATTGTTCCAAGGGTCTGACTTTGAAGTTGTTGTGAAGCCTGGACGATTGAATGCAAGACCAGACCATCTGTCGCACATCGAAATAGGGGAGGAACATACTAACTTGGAAGAAGGATTCCCTGATGCACAACTATTCGTGGTGTGTGTCATGGATGGTCATTTTGAGGATATAATACACTTCCTAACAATAGGAACTATATTGGAAGGATATTATGTCCAAGAAAAGAAGGAATTAATGGTTCACACAATAGATTTCTCTGTCATTGTTGGGAATCTATACAAGATGGGCACTGATGAGATATTGTGACGGTATGTACTTGAGTTCGAATGAAGCATCATCCTCACAGACACTCATGGGAGTATTGTGGGAGGACATTATGCAGGGAGGGAAACCGCGAAGAAGATTCTACGTGTAGGGTTGTGGTGGCCAACCCTTCACTAGGATTAAAAGCATATTGCAAGGCATGTGATGTATTTCAAAGAATATGTAGGCCACTGCGGAGGGATGAAATGCCTTTGAATCCACAAATGACGTTGCAAGCCTTCGAGAGGTGGGAAAAGATTTTGTAGGACCCATTCAGCCAGAAGGGAAGACACGAACAAGGTACATTATCACTTCGACGGAGTATTTGACTCATTGGGTAGAAGCACAGCTAGTGAAGGATTGCACAGGCATGATTACTGCAAAGTTCCTCTTTGAGTATGTACTGGTGCAATTTAGATGTCCAAGGATCTTGATGAGTGATCCTGGTTGATCTAGGTGGATCTTCAGATACAATGGCATAGAAAATCTCAAAATTCAAAGTGGCAGAAAAGCAACTGTCTTGAAATCAAATTGAAGTGCTCGTTACCTTGATTCCAATGGTGCAAATGGCACTCCAATCTGAGTCTAGATGATGAAGTTATGGTAGAAAGAATGTTGCCTTGTTCCTTTGGAAAATGAAGCTTTTTCTTATAAAATTGGGTCTTAAGCCTTATAAAGGCAAATCGAAATCGGAGGGTCCAAAGGAGTGTACTTAAGGCAAGGTCTTTAGAGCCATCGATTAGCGATCTCCGATATCTGGACTTAAGGTAGGTGACATGCGATTGTCATCGGCGATCAAAGAAGAAATCAGAGTCGGGGGCAAGCAATCGACGATTTTAGGCATGTGATATTGGAACCGTGTAGCGTCGAATTGCGATTGCGAGATCGACGATCAGAGCAATCGGCCGATCAGTGATCGACAGGACCAAGGACTAGGACCCTTGAGGCGCAGTGATGCGATACGCTGATGCGATATGTCGATATCGGTGATATCGGCTATCGACAATCGGCGATATTGGCGATCAGCGATCAACGATCAACAATCCCTGATAACATGAGAATCCAACCAGTAATATGCCAATTATGATATGGAAGAATGCACCCAATGGATCTATAAGCCCAATTTAAGGAAATTTAAAGTCCAGGTTTTCGGTTTTTTAATGTTTCTGCGTGTATTATCGCTTGGAACAAGAAAGGCCTATTTTTATGGTTTGTTGCGCCCGCCGATCCATTCAATACAATGGCTACTATTGTAAACAAACAACTCCCAATTTAAGTGACCTTTGTTGCCAAAAGACATCATAAAAGCCCAATGATTGGAAATTTATAAGGGGAGAGGATTTTTTGGCACACAATTTGAGGCAGCAACTTGTAGGAGGTCTGATTGATCATTTTGTCTGAATTGGGCAAATTTTATATGGTTTCTACCCATCTTGATGCCACGGACACAGTGGTGTTATCCATTTGTCCATCTGAGTTCTCCTTTTCATAGCCATTTTCCAGGACGGAGGTATAAGACTCCTTTTTATGTATCTGATGATTGTATTCTCTTCTTTTCATGCCATTTAATGAATGAAGGCCTTCCCATTGTTCGAGCAGGGCCCAAAGATGTAGTCTAAGTTGGATGAAGTCCATTATCAAGTCTTGTTGTCTTCTTCTCATACCTTTTATGTGTTCCTTCTTCTTTCTTGTGTGCACATTAAATTTCTGTGTTAAGCTGTAATTTTCACATGTGATTCTTTCCATACATCTATAAGCAAAAGGTCCCTGGATCAAGTGGTATCAGTGCAGGTCTTTTTAGATGTGAATTGCACATTTGTATGCTAACAAGAAATAGGCTCTGAAGAGGTGAAGTGGAATTAGAGCCTTTCTATCCTGAAGTAAGGCATGCACATCGAAGGAGAAACATGGAAAAATATGAAGCTCATCTTGAAGAGGAGCATAATTTCCGCAAGACCTTCTATTCAATGGCAGAGAAAGTCAGGAAGTTGGTTTTAAGGCTGGAGAAAGCAGAAGAGAGAAACTGGGAAGAACAAGGTTTAGCACATGGAAATGGTGGAGAAGAACCCCCTCCTTCTCCTTCCATGAGTGAAAGTTCTTCTTCCTCTGACCACCATAATAATAGAAATCCCAAGGATGCACCTAAGAAACCTTTCTTTAAATTAGATGTTAAATTTGATCTTCCCATGATTAATGGGGAAAGTAACGTAGACAAGCTTAATAATTAGATTAGGCAGATTGAGGTCTACTGCATGATTCAGTAGATCATGGAGGATGAGACAAAGATTCAACTGGCCTCTCTACAGCTGAGTAGCACCGCTCTCGTTTGGTGGGAGAGCAAATTGCAGAGCAGTAAGAAGGTGGGTAATCCTCATGGCCTAATTTTATTTCTGCGTTAATGGAACATTTTTATCCTTTGGGATACAAGCGAAAATCTTTAATGAATTGGTAGTATTTAAGGCAAGGCAAAGGTTAGGATGTTCAGAGTTTTACAGAGGAGTTTAGAAAGCAAGCATCGAATTTGGGTATTGCACTTGATACACCTGAAGTAGTAACTAAGTACATTGGATCATTACATAGTTACATAAAGCATTCATTATTGTTGTTTGAACCAACCACTATTGACTTAGCCAATGTGAAGGCAATTCATATTGAGAACAGGGGCAAAAACGAAAGAGATAATCATTCCAGAAAACCACCGTTCAAACCTACCAATGGCAAATCTAAAGTGAAATGGAAAGGAAAGGAGAAGAAAACGGTAGCAGCCAGAGAAGGAGAAAGATTGTATTGCAATCACTACAAAAAGGAAGGTCACAATGATGATCATTGTTGGAAACAACACCTAGAAAAGAAATCGAAGAAGTATGGAGGAAAACGTAAGTAGAAGACAGTGGCCACTGCACAGCAAGACCTTGGATCGGATTGTGGAGATGAAGCATTAATCACAACAGCAGGAACAAATGGTACCCTTACGCCTCATGTTAATTCTGAATCGCATGAAGGCACTAGTTTTGTAAATGAGTCCCTTCCTAATGATCGAAAGAGAATTGAATTGTTTCATATTAGAGTTGTTGTAAATCATAGTAAAGTTAAAACTATGTTTGATATTGGATCTCAAGCAAACTTAATCGCAGAATCCTTGGTAAAGAAATGGCTTAGAAAAAAAACCACATCCAAAACCTTACCCGCTTGGATGGATACATGATAAAGAAAAAATGAATGTAACCAAGCAGTGTAAAGTAAAATTTGTGGTTGCTTCTAAGCTAGTGGATGAAGTAGAACTGGATGTGATACCATTGTATATATCTATGGCATGGTGTTATGGAGTCCGTATCTATATGATAGAAAGGCATTATTTTTCTGTCATGAAAACAAATACCAAATTGTAAAATATGGGGTAGAATATATAGTAAGGGCTCATCAAACTAAATTCAATGCCAGCCTTGTAAGTGCTACACAAATGAAAAGGCTAGTCAATTCTAGTAAGCGTTGCATGCTTATGGTTGTAAGGGAAAAAGAGGCAGAATTAGCTGATGCTTTCCAAGGTTGTGATCAGGAACATAAACAAGAATTATCTGAATTAATTTCTAATTATGATGAGATGTTTCAAGAACCGAAGGGATTACCTCTAAAGAGGGAAATCCAACATGAAACCCATTTGCAGCATGATGCTCCTTTATCTAATATTGGCATGTACAAGATGTTGACCATCGAGATGGACGAAATCAAGAAGTAGGTGCAGGAATTTCTAGACCAAGGGGTCATCAGGCTGAGCACTTCTCCGTGTGGCTCACCAATTGTATTAGTCCCAAAGAAAGATGGCACATGGAGGATGTGTGTGGATTAACATGCACTAAACAAGATAACGGTGAAAAATCGTTACCCTTTTCCATGCATAGATGATTTATTAGATCAGTTGAACAATGTTGTTTATTTCACAAAATTGGATTCCTACAGTGGTTATGACCAGGTCTGAATTGTAGAGGAGGATGTGTGGAAAACCACCTTTAAGACCAAACAAGGGTTATTTGAATGGATGGTGATGCCATTTGGGCTTTGCAACGCTCTAACCACTTTCATGAGGGTCATGAATGATCTCTTTCGGCCTTTCATTGATGAATTTGTTCTTGTATATTTAGATGATATACTTGTCTTTAGTAAAAGTTGGAATGAACATGTGTGTCATGTGAAGAAAGTGCTTGATGTATTGAAAAAAGAAAAACTCTATGTCAAGTTGTCAAAGTGTGAGTTCGGGAAAACCTCTTTGGGTTACCTAGGTCATATTGTTGGTCATGGTTATTTAAAGACTGATCCTTCTAAAGTTAAAGCAATTGTAAATTGGCCTAAGCCTACTAGTGTAAATGAGGTCTGTAGCTTTTTAGGTGTAGTCCAGTATTGGAGGAGATTTATTGCTAATTTCTCTGTTATTGCAGCACCTTTGCACACATTGACAAGTGTGAAACAGGTCTTCCAATGGGGAGAAAGATAGCAGAAGTCTTTTGAAACATTGAAGGAAAATATCAGCAGCACGCCAGTCTTAGCCTTACTAGATCTCCAACAGGCATTCGTGATCAAAACAAATGCCAGCGGTTATGCCATGGGAGTTGTACTGATGTAGAAAAAGAAGTCGATTTGTTACCATTTTGAGAAGTTTTCTCATGCTATGATAAACTATCCCACTTATGACAAGGAGCTTTATGCCTTTGTGCAGAGTGTGAAAAAATGGAAACACTACCTGATTAGCAAGGAGACCATCATCCATATGGATCATTAGCCCTTGCAGTACCTTCAGTCACAAACCAAGTTGTAGCAATCTCATCATTTCAGGTGGATGGGTTTTCTTCAATAGTTTCATCTAGTAATAAATTATAAGAAGGGCACTAGCAATAAAGTGGCCAATATGCTATCTCGCCCTCCTAATTTTGTTTTTGTTATTTTGCATAATGCTTCGTTGTCTTTTGAGATTTATGCTGAACAATATGCTAATGATGATGACTTTAAGGAAATTTATGCAAAACTAATCCATGGTTCACAGGTGAACAACTATCACTTGTAGGGGAAACTATTGTATCACCTTGGTAAATTGTGTATTCCCATATGGGAAAGAGTACATGTAATTCAATAGGCCCACAACTCTCTTGTCTCTGGACACTTTGGTGTCGAAAATACTTTATGTCATGTACAAAGATTTTGTTTTTGGCCTCATATGAAAAACATTGTGACTCACTATGTAAAGGGTTGTGTGATGTGTTCTGTTTCAAAGCTCTCTAATAGAAAACTCAGGCTCTACACACCACCCACTATTGAAAATCATCCATGGGAAAGTCTGTCAATGAATTTGTAGGAGGTCTTCCTTTGTCAAGAAAGGGTCACGACTATTTGTATGTCGTCGTTGACCGTTTTAGAAAGATGTGTATTCTAATGCCTTTGTAGAAAGAAGATCACTGCGGAGTATATTGCTTCTCATTTCTTTCAGCATGTTTGGGTCCATTTTGGGCTGCCCACATCGATTGTGTAGGATCAGGACTCTCACTTTCTTGGAGAGTTTTGGACTAGCTTATGGAAGATGATGGACACCAAGCTGAAAAGAAGCACGACATTTCATCTGCAGACTGATGGATAGACAGAGGTTGCAAACTGCACTGTGGTACACTTGTTACGAGGCTATTGTGGGAAACATCCTAAGTTGTGGGATGAACATCTCCCATATGTGTATCATTCCTACAACCAAGCAATGCACTCATGCACATAGTGTTCACCATTTGAGACATGTTTTAGTTAACTCCCAAAGGACACTTTTGAGATGGTCTTTGGAAGGGAAGATGACTCCAGTGGATGTAATGATAGGGACAAAGCTCAACAGTTCATTCAGTGAATCCAATTGACTCACCAAGTAGTACAAGAGTAGTTGGAGAAAAGTCAAGCACATTCTAAGGCTCGACATGACAAAAACTGAGTCGACCATCAATTCCAAGTGGGTGACAAAGTGTGGTTCCACATTAGTAAGGACATGATGAAGGGAGAAGGAAAGAAGTTGCGACCAATCTGGTATGGACCATTCACCATTTCAGAGAAGATTGCGAACAATGCCTTTCATCTTGCTTTGCCGATATATATGTAGATGTAGTCAGTAGTGAATGTGGAGAACTTGAAGCTATATGAACCACCATTGATCATGGACATCGATGAGGTGGGAACAGTTCCTACAGTTGATGATTTTGCACAACAATATCTTAATGAGTTACTTGAAGACATCATCCTTGACAGAAGAAACAGGACTTCACAACGAGGAGATGTGGAATACCTTCGAGTTGGTTTCAAGGGAATGCATCCCAGCAAGGAAAAATGGTTGGAGAAGGAAAGGGTGAGGGAAACATTCCCTCACTTGCCAATTGAATAATGAAAGCTTTCGCTAGTCCAAAAGCTCCTCAATGGGGACGATTGATCCAGGTGGATCTTCAGATACAATGGCATGGAAAATCTCAAAATTTAAAGTGGTAGAAAAGCAACTATCTTGACATTATATATAAGTGTTCGGCACCCTAATTCCAACGGTGTGAACAACACTCCAATCTGAGTCTAGATGATGAAGTTATGGCAGAAAGAAGGTTGCCTTGTTCCTTTAAAAGATGAGGCTTTTTCTTATAAAAATGGGTTTTAAGCCTTATAAAGGCAAATGAAAATCGGAGGGTCCAAAGAGGCAAACTTAAGGCAAGGCCTTTAGAACCCTTGATTAGCGATCTCTGATATCAGGACTTAAGGCAGGTGACATGCGATTGACATCGGTAATCAGAGGAGAAATCAGAGTCAGGGGCAAGCAATCGACGATTTTAGGCACGCGATATTGGAACCAGGCAGCGCTAACTTGTGATTGCGATATTGGCGATCAGAGCAATCAACCGATCGACATTCGGTAGGACTAAGGACCAGGACCCCTGAGCCGTAGCAATGCGATACACCAATGCGATAGGGCCGATACGATACGTTGATATCGGCAATATCGGCAATCAGCGATCAGCGATCGGTAAGCCCCACTAACATGAGTATTGAACCAGCGATATATCGATTGCGATATGGAGGACCTAACCCAATTGGTCTATAATCCCGATTTAAGGAAATTTGAAGTCCGGGTTTTTAGTTTTTTAATGTTTCCATGTGTATTATCGCTTTCAACAAGAAAGGCCTATTTTTAAGGTTTGTTTCACCCACTAATCCATTTGATAGAATGCCTGCTATTCTAAACAAACAACACCCGATTTAAGTAGCCTTTGTCACCAAAAGACATCATAAAAGCCCAGTGATTGGAAATGTACAGTGGGAAAGGATTTTCTGGCCCAAAGTTCAAGGCAGCAACTTTTAGGAGTACCGATTAATCATTTTTTTCGAATTGGGAAAATTTTATATGGTTTATGTGTTAGATTGTGTTATATTCTTTCCATGACTAGCCCACGTAGTTAATCGACGGGTTAGAAGGGGGGCAGAGCCCCCCCTTCATTGCACCAATTGCGTAGTGGGGGGAGTCACAGGGGGTATGAGGGGTGTAGGTAACCACACTCTATGGGGTCCGAGCCAACGCATTTGAAAATTTTGGTTTTGGAACCTATGTTAGGTTGGGCAGATCCACCTATGATTTTGTGCATGATTTTATCACATGTTTTTGGACTCAATGGTTTTCGGTCCATGGTTTTGGACGCGATGGTTTTTGTTCCATGGTATTGGATGCTTCGGCATGTATAAATATGTATTGTAATATTGAAAGGAACATAATGAAAAATCAAGCGGGTAGTCCCAGTTTTGGGATCCAAAGGAAAATCTTAGTGTACATGTGTTTTATGTGTTATGCTCTCACGTTGTTTATTTTCTGTGTTTTATAATTCATATGCAGGTAATTTATATACAGGGTTAAAACCTACATTTTTCCCCTCTCTATGCCACAGATGCAGTGGTGCTATCCATTTCTCCATTTGAGTTCTCCTTTTCATAGCCATTTCCTAGGACTGAGGTATAAGACTCCCTTTTATGTATCTGATGATTGCATTCTCTTCTTTTCATGCCATTTAATGAATGAAGGCCTCCCCATTGTTCGAGTAGGGCTTGGAGATGCAGTCCAAGTTGGACGAACTCCTTTATCAAGTCTCATTGTCTTCTTTTCGTGCCTTTTATGTGTTCCTTCTTATTTCTTGTGTGCACATTAAATTTTTGTGTTAAGTTGCAATTTTCACATGTGATTTTTTCCATACATCCATAAGCAAAAGGTCCCTAGATCAGTGGTAGGCACTTCTTGAATGAGACAATTAGTGCACTAACGGAGGAATTTAAAGTATATCACTAGAAGAGCACACCTTATCACCTACAGGCTAGCGAGACAGTGGAGGCATTCAACAAATTGCTGGAAAACATGCTAACCAAGGTTTGCAATGCCAAGTGAAGTGATTGGGACCTACACATACCTACAATATTGTGGGCTTATCAAACGACATGTAAGAAGTTGACAGGACACACCCCTTTTAGGCTTGTCTATGGTGTGGAAGCTATAATTCCTATGGAATACATCATGCCTAGTCTGTGCATAGTAGAACTCACAAGTATGATGGATCACAGAGCCCTAGAAGAGAGGCCCCCGTAGCTAGATGAGCTCAAAGAAGAAATATTTTTGGCTGGATTTCACTAGCAGGTTCAAAAGCAATGTGAAAAGGCAAGGCATGATCAACACATCAAGCTATGCACATTTAAGGTAAATGATCTGGTTTTGTTGTATGATAGTAAGTTTGATAAATTCCCCGGAAATTTTAGGATGCACTAGTTAGGGCCCTATGTTATTAAGGAGATTATCGATGGAGGAGCGGTACAGCTGGTCAAGTTAAATGGAGAACCCTTCCCAGGAAAGATGAATGATAGTTGCTTGAATCCATACACTAGTGGTTTGGCCATGTGAATAAATGAAAGTAGCACACTAGTAGTGCTCAAGGGAGATGAAATTAGGCACGGGACTACAAACTACACTACCCGAGTTTGGGAGCTACACGATTGGAAGATGGTGTGAATGAAGGACATGTCACTGGGTCTGTGACAGCATGGAGGGAGCTACGCTACCCAGGGAGAAATTGCACAGGTCCACTAGAAAGTGACTGTGAAAGTCACTGTTCATGAAAAGACTACAGAAGTGGGGCCAAATGGAGTGGGCAGCTGACATTTAAGATGAAATTTGTGGCTTAGATTCTTGAAACTTTTCTGCCAATCTAGGTTTAATGAACCAATTTTGGGGGGAACGATTGGATTTGAATTCAAATTTCCCTATAAATTACAAGTGGCTTCCTAGCGAAAAACTCTTAGCATTTTGAGAATTGAGCTATCATGATATCAGGTGCACATGAACTCTGAATTATTTCAAGACTTGATAGTGAGTCCAGTGTTTGAATAATTGTCAAAAGAGACATAAGCTCTAGTGAAAAGCATCATGTCAATTCCTGTAGGAGCTATGAACATCAAAGGAGTGACGCCAAGGAAAATGTGTAGGAAATTGATATGGGGACCGAAGTAGTTGCCCCGGAAGTGGCCAAAGTATTGGTGGAGTTCCCTAAATCTCCAAGAACACTGAGACAGAAGCCAACCCCAACCAAGGAGACCATGAAATATAAGAGGGGCAAGAAACCTGCTGTCTCGGTGCACATGTCGCCGAGACAAAACCTAACAAATCCCACTACCCAAGAGAAAGGCAAGATTATAAACCTAGAGGCAGAAGAGGAGGATATCAAAGACATCCCCATGGATGATGAATATGTCATAGAGGAAATAGAGGAGGTTGAAGCCCAAGGTGCAGACCGTATTACATGGTTGCTAGAGTATGTCTCTTTGTGCAAGCCTAAGTATAAGGTTGACAAGGACATTGATGAAAGTAAGACTCCCATCCAAACCCCATTGCTACCAGATGAGATCATTTTTTATAGTCTGCGTTGGGCACGGGTGCCGATTTTGAAGCTCGAAGACTAGGACTTGGAGGACCATGAGAAGATCCCACACCTCATGACTAAATAGTTGATGTGCTACATCATAGATACAAAGACGAGGAAGACTGCAGTGGAGCCATGGAAGTGGCTCAAAGGAGTAGAAAAGGCAGGGTTACTCAACCTGCTCTATGTACCCCACTATAGCCGCACCTTTGTGATAGTTTTAGTCATCATGCAACTATTGTGTTTGGTGCATGATGGGTGTCTGTGGCTAGGGGAGCCAATACGCATCACTGATATGTTGATTCACCACATCACATGCTTGCCATATATAGGTGAAAATCTAGCAATGAACTTTGATGGCAAAGGTGGCAAGCTGGCGCTCACAGAATCAATGAAAGATAAGTTCAAATTGGTAAAAACCTCACGCGGCTACACGAACTCCAGCATCTATGACCCCTTTTGAATGTGGCAAGAAAAATCGTTACAGGAAAGGCGATGTAGAAGTTTCGTGCCGATGAGGTACGGCGTCTGTCGTTGCGCTCACAGAGCAGTGTGCGGAAGGAGTCCAGTTTCACTGGTCATACTACCTTCATGGTGAGTTCCTGGCAAACTGCCGCTGAGCACAAGAGCAAAGCATGATGCTCCATTATGCATGGCTCTCGCTATCAATTATGCTCACAGCATGGGAGCTACTAGAAGAAAGCCAATTCCCCTCGGTCACATCAGACCTTCCTGAAGTAGTGAAGTACGCTTCGTTGTGGGCTACCAAGGACACAAAGTGCATTTGAGACAACAAAATCTTCTCAATCCTGATGGAAATGAATATGAGGATGGCTATCAATCACAAGCCGCGATTGTTGCCAACGGTATATGTTAGCTTGTAGAGTTATACTAAATTCAAAGTTGATTTCCAACGGATCTCAATCAAGGTACAAAAGGACCCTGCGTAGAAGTATGACTTGTCGTAACTAGCCACAGATGATGCCATTGATACGGTATTGGATAAATGGCCGGTGGAGTGGCACACCTCCGTGGACTTGGCGATGGGTGGAAGCATGCCTACCACACAAAAGGAGAAGGATGAGGCCAAGCTGAAGATGGTGTAGCTAGTCAAGAAGAGGAAGAAGGAGGTCGCTGAGAAGGCTAAGGCAGAGCAGACAGGGAAGGAGGCAAGAAAGCGGACAGGTGTTAGAGAATGGGGCTCTCACAAAGGCACGTGGTCTCGTTCACCTGAAACTGAAGAAGAGGACATAAAGCAGCACAGGGCGGACCCTCAGGAGACCTTCGGCCATATTAAGTGCTTGAGAGAGTCGGAAAAGGAGGGTCTAGAAAGAATTCCAAGGTGACCAAGACCTTGCTGGACCCTATCACACTAACGGACGGAGACTTATACGACATCGGTGACACAGTCATAGATGTCACTGAGGAGGCCCTGCAACAATTTGAAAAGTAGCAGCAGATCATCCTAGGGGCCATCCAGACTAGATTACAGGAGTTGCAGGCCTGTGTGTCGTAAGTTGTTGTGACATCTACCAGCTTGACTATCAGTACATCAGAGGCTACAAATATGCTACACACGAAGGCTTCCAGTGCACTAGTGCTACCGGATGGAGCACTGGCAACAGAAAATGTGGTTGACAAGCTCACTGTTAGTGCCTTGATGGGAGTAGGATTGAACCTGGCAGTAATCCCGCGTGAAGCACTCCACTCCTCGTAGGATGGTGTAATTACCAAACTGAGGACTTGTGAGCACCACGCCCTCCAAGTGATCAATGAGCAGTGAACAAACAATGAGAAGATGGCCCTACAGAGGAATGGTGCCATCGCCGCCGAGGCCAAGGCAGCCAACCAAAGTCAAAAGATCATACAAGTCGTAGAGGAGGCCTGTACAATGGTACTAGAATTGGCCATTCTGGAGGAGGAGCCAGTCAAGGTCTGCATCCGTAAATTGGCCACAGGGGTACGTAACACTCGAATGGAGATGGCATGGGTGCAGTTGCAGATGAACTTGTAGATTACTGAGCTCCAGTTGAGGGCTCAGCCTTCAACACCACCAGAGGTCAAGGAACATCAGGTGGTTGTTGTCACAGAAGTAGTCGCAGCAGTGGAGAGTGCAGTAGCAGACTGCAGACATATGTTTGAATAGTCGTTTGAGGTCCTAAACAACTTGCAGGAGGAACCAAACATCTAGAGGCTTGAGATGGAAGTGCACGAACTCCAGCAACGCTATGACAAAGTTAAGGGCACAGTTCGAACCATCACACTGACACAGCGGTTAGCTAAGCTATAGGAAGCCAAGCAGCTGAAAGAATAGGTGGACATAACTCTACACAAGGAAGCAGTGCTAAAGGCACAACTAAAGCCCTAGCTGGAGGAAGCTTATGTAGTGATAGGAAATATTGAAGGCAAGCTTGTGACTCTGGAAGTGATGCAACAGAAACTTCAGGCTAACATTGCAGGGGTAGTAATTGAGAATACAGTCGAAGATACGAAGCAGGCAACAACTCAGTGCACAGTCGAAGCTTCAATCATCAGGATTGAGCTGGATGAGCTTCACGCAAATATCTTCGTGCCTGGTGAGTGACTCGAGGGCGAGTCATGATGTTTGTGTTGGGGGCCTGTTGGGAGCAGGATCCCCCAAGGGAAGTTTTTGGGCTAAAAGCCCATGTTTTAGTCAAGCTTTTGTAATATTATTGTAAAGACTCCGCATTTTGTGGTCATAGAGAGCGAAGGTATTATATCTCACAAAGGGTAGTCCGCCCTTAGTTTTCTAAAATAAAGTTAGCTGTAAGATAATCTACCCATGGTCCGCGAACCATGGGATTGTATAAAAAGAGCTAAGCTCTAAGTAGTTAATAGGATAGCACGAGGAAGATATTCATAGCTTTAGAGCAAGAAGTCTAAGTCCTAGGTTCTAGTGTAGGTAGAGGCTCTATAGCTGAGTGCGCAGAGGCCTAGGGTAGAAGTTCGCAGCTGAGTGCGCAGACCTCTACAGCTATGTGCACAGGGTGAACAGAGTCTGTAATACTTGGAAGATATTAATAAAGGGAATTATTCTACAATTTCTATGTATTTGTTCTGTTGATGGGTCTGGATATTTTATGTCTGAATTTCCTTTATTATGCTTATATGATGTGCAAATGAATTCAATTACGTTGAATAATTGAATGCAATCACGAATATCTACTTACGTGTGATAACATTAAGTATTTGACAAGATGAGCAAGTCACTTAGGATAATTGAGGAATCTACACGACACTTTTCTATAGCAGCTTGAAAGTACCTGGGCTATAGGTTAGAGCTACATGAAGGTCGATCATGTACTTTCACAAAGGTATTGAAAGCTAGAATAGAGGGTTTGCCTTACAAGCCCTAGAGTAAGATCACCTGCATGAAGGAAGGGATAGAAGAGATCAAATGTCATCACAACCATCTCAAGGGTGCAAAAACTTGGTTCTAGCATCACCCTATAATGCTTCGGGTTAGACTTCAGTCCACACTGCACGGGTTGATGCCAAAAGGGCCAGTAGTGTAGGGATTTGTTTAGATAATTAACATTGAACTTGGGTCAGGCCCACTCAAGCAAACAATAGGTGTTCCACAACTCAATATGTGGGAGATGTTGTATTAAATCTAATGATTTAATTAACAATAATAAAACATAATGTGAATTCAATTAAAAAAGCAGTAAAAAGTAAAAAGTAATAAAACTAAAAATTGGATCAGTTCAATTTGTTATATTGCAATTTTGTTTTATTAATAAAATTACAAAAACATTATTTGGAAATAAGTTCATAATATACATATCACATTCAAAGTAATTTCTATAACAATGATTCATATTTATAAGCATGGTATTTCAAAAATTCATGTTTAAATTTCGTTAATAACCATATAAATACATAATGCTTAAAAATGGCAAATTATATTTATAAGAAATATATATGTATGCATATGTGCAAAGTCCCTTGGGTTTATCTTGGGTGGTTTGAAATAATGATTGTTATCCTCCCCACTGGTTCAATTCTTGCAAGTGACATGGTGAACTTTATCGTGATGGCTTTGGCAAGAATATTTTTGAGAAAAGAGAATATTGCAATCTTATATGGGTGAGATGTTGGAGTGGAGCTCTACAATGCATTATGGGGGTGATATTTAGTGAAATATTAGATCAATAAGGCATTAGATAGAAATGTAAAATTTTAAAAATATAATAAAAAGTACAAAGTAATAATAAAAACAATAATTGGGATACTAATAAAAAATATAGATATTTGTAACCATGATTATTCAAAACTTGATGTTTAAATTTAGTTAATAACCCTATAATAGAATAACACTTGCAATAATATCTCTATTTATACATACATATATTCTATACTATGCATATCAAATTAAAAAAATTAACTAATAAAAATTAGAAAACATGTCAAAGAAAAAATCCATGCCTATATGCATATAGTTAAATGTATTATCAGGGTTTTAATAGTATTTAAAATAAGAATACTTTTACATACATATATGTTAAACTTATATGTAATACAAATAATATTATAAAAGAACCATGATAGATCCATCTTAACTTCAGGATTTCCATATTTTGAGAGGGATCAAATCTCTCGATGAAAACCTTTCCTCATATTTTACACAACAAATAAGTTTGTATTTTTAGAGATTTGATCCCTGTCAATGCTACATAAATCTAGAGTTAACTTAGATATATGTTGGTAGCTTATGTATACAGATGTGAAATTTATATAAGTATAAATAGTATTTAGGGAATCATGATAGATCATTTTAACTCTGAATCTATCAAGCATTATGAGAGATCAAATATCTGAAAGGGCAAACATTTCCATAAGTTTTTCACTTAAAATACGTTTTGCGTAGTGAGATACTAGATCCCTATAAATCATTGATGAATCTAGAGTTAATATGTATCTATCTTCATGGGTACATAAACATACAAAGGGGACTAAAAAATATTAAGATAAATCTAAATTCATCCTAAATCATTACACAATTCACAATATTAAGCCATTAAGGGAATTTTGAGGTAAAAAATGAGTGTTAAAAAAATGTGCTATCAAAATCACTTTTAAAATAACTAATCGGATTCAATATGGTGATGCCATCCCCAAGAGCAACTATTTTTTTAGGGAAAAGAAATAAGCTAGTTTTTCTAATTGTACTTTCAACTTATCTACTTATAGGTTTACTCAAATGTTGAGTGCAGGCACATGTTGGGTGTAGAATTAAATTTTGCATCAAACAAACACCCACTCTGCATAATTTTGAGTAGACCCACACCAAAAAAGCATTCAAAAATACATCAAAAAATGTGTTTTTTTGAAAGAAACACATTTATTAAGTGTTTTATTTTTTTGTATGTGAGTACGCTCAAAGGTCTCTAGAGAGGCTACTTGTTAGGTGCATGATTTAAAGCATCTTCCAATGGGTTCCTATAATCAAAATATGATTATATCTATAAGGAGATAAGTCAAAAATACAACAAAAATATAGTTTTCTTTCTTTTCTTTAAAAATAATCACAACCGTTATTTTATATTTTTAATTATTATTTTATTATTTTGCTCAGGAAGTCCATATTAGACCTCAAAATTCCATTAATATTAGGACCACTATAATGTTAAAATATAATTAGCCAAAGGTATGTACTAGGGAGAAAATATAGTAGTCTATTGTCTATGGTAAATGATTCAAGATCTATTTTTGTCATACGTCCATGGTGAATTATTTAAATTTGTTCTAGAAGTTATTATATAATGAAGAGGGTTACACTGTGAACATGTTGGGAATGCAAATTTTAGTTTTCTCTAATCATTTATGATAATATTCATTTTCTTTATTGAATTTATATACATGAATGAATGTATTAGATGCTTATATGGTTGCAACTACCTACAATAGCCATTTATTTAAAAAATATTCTTTGAATGTTACTATCCCTAGTAACTCCTCTAGGTTAATAATAAATTTTATCAATTTTTTTGGTGGTTTTTCTTCTAAGGAAACAACAACCTACTTCTCAGGTGGCTTACCATAGGGGTGGGAAATCTAAAATAAGAATTAAATTATTAAAATATATCCTAAAATAATGTAGCATTACCTAAACTATATAATCATATGATTCTTGGATAAGTTTGGTGTAATATGGCAAATAAAAAGTGAAACTATCGTTTGTAATCGATCAACATAGTTGTAAATTTGTTTTAAAAGTATGGATATTCATATTTTAATATGTGAATGGTGACAACAGAAGATGAACAAGTTGATTCTTCAATTGTTATAAATGGTGTTCAATTGATCTACATGGAATTTTGATTGGAGGGGTTTCTCATACTGGAGGAAAAAGCCACTATAAATTTAGGGAGTGTTGGATGAGAGTTTAGATATATATGGTACCTATGGTGGACAATGGTCAAAGATGAAGATAAATTATAGAGAGGGAGATATTCATGAAGCATTTAGTGAGGAATTCTTTATCTCATCTACAATGTGTCAATTTTTGGATCCATGTCCAATACACAATCCTTGGCATTGAAAGTAATGGAGCTATAAATCGAGTGAATGATGGTGATATAATTTTTAGTCCCCCTTCAATTATTTTTCCATATTTGGAACTACATCTATAGCACTTGGGAAAAAGGGAAAATGATTAATAGCGATGATGTTTTTTCACTCTAGTGAGTGGCTTTCTCACTACAAAAGTAAGGAGACTAGGGAAACTATCATTAGAAGGGGAATATAAAATAAAGAGTATGAAATCCATCAAGAAAGTTCTCGTGCTGGTAAGAATAACTGCATGTTATAAAATTAGGTTAAGTAATGTAATGGAACTAAAAGAGAAGGTTTAGTTTGGTTATTTTCCATGAAAGAAGATGACCCATGAATGCTTAAAGGACTAAAAAAAGGTTAACTTAGAACCTCATGTGGATTATTTAGTGTGTATAATGAACTTCGAAAATGGATGAGTGGCTAGCATTTTTAATTTAGTTGCAAAGTTAAATATATTCATGTAAATTAGTTGGAAATGGGGTGCCAAAAATATTAATTTTAACCTTCTACATGTTCAGTTTCATGCTTAAGCAACTAAAGAAAACATAATTCCAATTTCGGTTTGAATACCTATACTACTCATTTTATTGTTGGAGAATTTATTTGTAGAAACTGAAATTTTTCTTAGCTTATATTATGAAATTTATTTATCTTTTTAGGATATTGATCACTTTAGGATGACCATAATACTAATGGGCATAGAAACTAGCAAAGGTGTGCAAGAGGAACGAGTTATTTAGATATGTATTGAAGTGTACCATTTGACTTTTAATTATGAAGGTATACCCTTTAGATCTGGATGATGTCATGACTATAGACAAATAATGTCCAATTGTAATTATCATTCACAAATAATTTATGGATATAGAGGAAGTGTCCTCAAGAACTAAGGTTGGTATTATTAGAATCCCCTCAAAGTACATGGAAAGCAGAAGTTCTAAATAAAAAGTTCATTTGAAAGGACCCTTAGCCACGATATTGTAACTTGTAGCCTTGGGTACCCATAAGGGGTAGAACATGTATCCCATTACTAATAGCAAGGGTGACATATATCTCTTTGTTAAATCTCCACATTTATCTTCCCTTCTAAAAGGAAATATTTAGATAATTGGTTTTGGAAGTTAGGGGTTAAAGGAAGAATCAAAAGGCAAGATTTCATGATTGAGTTTCTACGTATCCTAATGGAAATTAAAAAATTCATGGCCTCAACCATCTTAACCCTATTTGTTATTGATAAGGCACTAGTAGAATAATAAATCTAGGCAACACTCTTAAAAACCCTAAATTGCAATCTAAACCTAGGGAATCCTCATTGAGTTCTATGTAAACAAAGCGTTCAACATATGTGCTATGACTCGTAGGCCATGGAATTCTAGATTCCCCTAGGATGGTGTGAGGGAGTTATATTTCGTAGATGAGATATCTAGAAGCCAAGATGGTGTGAGACAATGTCCTTTATTTCAACGGCATAGAGAGAAGTGTCATCAACGATTGAATGTAGGAAACAATAAATTGATTAGGGTTGTTAAATCTGTCTTCCTTATTGATGGGCTTAAATGTTATTCTTAAGGTGAAATTATCGAGTATTAGCTAATTCCTTAGAAAAAAATGCATTAAGAGGCTTATACTGACATAAAAAACCATTTATTATCATTCATTAAGAGTCACAATAGAGAAAAAAAATAATTTAGTAAGTCTCAAATTTTATGATTGGCTAAGAGCTAAGTTACAATGCTTCTATTGGGAAATATCGTGGGAATCTGAGTTGATGGAATAGGTGCTCCTATAGCCCATTAAAGTTGTTGGGACTTTTCTATAGGTTTATTAGTATCCTTATCATCAATCAGTATGGAGGAAGCAATCATTTTTTAAAGTGTTTATGGTCCTTACTTTGGTTAAATGAAGAAATGGGATAAATTCTTCAATATGGAATGCATTTATTATTTCAATGTGGGAATAGTCATAGACCTATGCGTTGAATTAGAGGATTCAAAAGTATGTGGACTTACCACGTACATGGAATATCTCTCTACATATTTTATAAAAAATCTACAAGCAATGGGTCTATTGAACAATGAACCAACAAAACTAACTTCTCATCCAGAGAAATAAGAGATCAAGGGAATATAGGGCATCCAACAAATTCGGCCTATTTTTAATATTAGAAGGGTTTTGAGATTAGGTCATGTGAGTAAAGAAATATATAGCATTAAAAAGGGAAGGAGGCCATAATCTTTTTTTTTCTAGAAGTGGCCCTTGCTCAAGAAAAATTGTAATGTCCCTAACCACCTGGTGGGACATATCAATACCCCTATAAACTTATTTTTCTAAAACTTTTACCCTTAATTTATTTCATGTAACATATGTTATGTGGCTCTAATACATTCAATGTTGAAATTCACTCATATATACAAATTTAATTGCATAATAACACCCATTCAACTACAATTAACATACAACACATGAAAATAATAACTCATAACAATGTAGGTAATATAGATGTTCAAACTAAACACTTATATCATATGAGAAACTATTTATTTGCAGACCTTAGACATTTCACCTAGCCATAAACCATGTTTCCCGTAATACCTTAGGAGTAGGTCACAATAGAATTGGGTCTCTAACTTCATAGGTTGATGACTTTGTTTAATCCAAGTACATACATGTACCATACATAGCTAGCTCAAGGTATGAAACCTCATAGTATCCAAGAAAATGGATCACATCCCTAATCAACCCAACTACCTAGGTAGTGCACCCCATTCTATGCACGGAGAGTCCCTTGGGCTATACCACTACCTCTCTAGGGTATCTAGCTCAGCCAATCACTATGATTTCTAGTAGTTATAACTATATCAAAACCATCTCCAATCAACCCAACCACTGAGGTAGTGCACCCCATTCTATTCACCAACGGTGCCTAAGGCTATATCACTACCTTTCAAGGGTTTCCAAATTCTAGATATTTGTGGTTTCTAGTAGTTATAACTATATCATGGGTCTGATAGGTACCCATTTCATGTCATAATGGGGAAATCGTCCCTCTTCTCCAAATCCCATTTGAATTTACTTGGGGTCCATCATCTCGTAGGTTCATCCTTATTTTTCTTCCATGAAGTCCAGTCACCTCCACATAGTTAGATCAAGTAATTTGTGTGTCTAATGACACTAACAACCTTACATTTATGTTCATGTCCCCTGATGCAGGAGCATCTAGGCCTAGCCAGCAATGTGATGGAAGTGGTCACATGTTGTGGCTAATGCAAGTTTCGAGGAAGACTTTGTTGTTTAATTTGTATTAATTTCAAAATAAATGTAAGTAATTAATTATTGCCTAATTATGAACTGAATTGGGAATAAATGGCAAAGTGATCCTCCCTCCATGGAGATCAAGCCAAGTAGTCTAGTTTGTTTAGATTAGGATAGGATTTGATTTCTAAAGGCATATTTTATTCCTTCAATTGTGGAGGAGATGGTTAGCTTAGACATATATGTATTTTCCTGTCTTTTCTAAGAGAGGATTCGAGAGACAGGGAGAGAGGATTTGAGAGCATTGTAAGCCTACGGACTACGTAGGAGAAGAAGGCCGCTAACTAGAATAATCAGGCTAGAGAGGGGCAGAGAGCCTTAACTTGTAATTATGTGTTTATGTGTGTATTTACAGAAAAAGGAATGAATCGATAGTGAAAGAGTGTGAATAGAACGAACACAGAGAGATAGTGGGTGGATTGCATTTCTTTTAAGATAGAGGTCTTTAATGCTGTAATCTAGCCCAAGGTTGAGACTCTGTAATGGATTCATTGTGAATAAATCAGTGTTATGTGCATTATTATATAAACAACCCGTGGAGGCCTCGATTGCTTGATTTTTCTCTGTATTCAGATGATTTTGGTACTGGCTCTATGTTTTCATACTTTTCCGTAGAAATCCCCGTGGTTAATGCAAATTTGGTGTAGTGTGGGTCGGCAACTGGAAATCCCATTTACATAGAGAAATAGCACAAAAAACTCAACAGATTTGGAAAAATGGATTTGAAATAATATAAATGCCACTTTTGGGACTTATCGGGTTCGGGTAATATTATATATATCGCATCGCTCAATCGAATAGGCGCAGGTCACATGCTTGTCGCCAAACCTCGACTATATGCGATTTCCAACATATCACATTGGCAATTTAGAGTGGGAGCAGTAAAGTGTTAAGTGGCGTATTGCAATTGCTAAGAGTGATTAGCGATATCGCATCAGACCTCCGCTAAAGGGATAGCACGATAGTGCAGATCATTGGGACTTTCGATTGCCGATAAGGCGATTATTTTTGGACCGTCAGATCTCATAGCTCCAGATCAATGGTCACTAAAGCTCGATGTGTTGACTTTCACATACAATAAGCGCGCCAATGTAGAAGTGGTAAATATCAATGTTTTTGTGTGGTTTTCAATGTATCTCCGCGTATTCATATATTCTGATGTATATGAGCTTGCGATGGTTCGCGATAGTGATATTATAATAAGTCAATGGTAAAGGGGTGATGTGTGGACCTGATAGGGTTATGAACATAGGTATAATGTTTATTGAAATCGGGTTAAGCATAGTGGGGCAGAATTTCCTATGTATTCCCTGTGGTTCTTTGTATTTTCGATAAAAGGCATGATTCCAAATTTTAAAAGGAAAAGTGCCAAAGAACCTTCTTGATATATATATTATATATCTATATATGTATATATGATAATATATATATATATATATATATATATATATACATATATATATATATATATATATATATATATATATATATATATATATATATATATATATATATATATATATATATATATATATATATCTGAGTGTGTATAAAGCTCAGAAAGGGGCCATTGAGGGGAAAATGAGTCCAAATAAGGTATATTGGTTGTGGCAACCTTAGGGTTGCGTCATTTTGGTATCATAGCAGGTTTGTGATTGAAATAACTAATAGTAGAGTAGAATTGTAATTGAATAATTAGGGTTAAATAGAACAGAGAAATTTGGTGTGAAGGAATTAAAAACAGATTTATGTGTTAAAGTATTTATGCAGGCAAGAGGAAGGATCAGATTCTAATACGATAGAAGGAAGGTACACAGAGGTGATGTGTAGTAGAACTTGCATATGCAAGAGATATAGGAAATCCATTCAAAACATAGGTGACATCATAATAAAGTGTGAAGACTACAACAATATAGAACAAGAGAAGCTATGAGAGAAGAACCAGATGTTCTTAAAAGCAAAGCAACGAAATCACTCTGAAGTGGCGGTGGACCTGAAGAATCCAACAAGAGATTAGTCAGAGAGGACAACTAAAGTGTTCTCAAGAGAGAGTGAGAGATTGCATAAGCCTAGAAGGAGAAAAGGTGTTGCTCAAGAGGAGGTTCCAGATAGAGGACCGTGCTTACCAAAAGACTGAGTGAGGAGAGCTTAGTGAGGTAAGATCATAGTAAGGAGGACTTGCTATTGCATAGTCTTGCTGAAAAGGAGTGAGGACCTCAAGAAGAGAGAGGAGAAGATCACTACTGATAGTCATAGAAGAGGTTCAAAAAGAATCCACAACAGAAGGAAAGATACCAAAGCAAATGGCATGAGGATGAATCGAGAAGAGTTTGAGAGAGAGAGAGAGCTAAGATAGATTTCCAGATTGGAATATTGATGGAGATGCTACAGAGAAGTGATGAAGACCAGAATCATGGTTGGACCATGAGAAGGAGAGTAAAGTGGTAGAGGCTACAAGATAAGAGAAATCAATGAGTGAATTAAGAGATAACAAAAGTGTTGAGAAAGATTGAGCAGATATTAAGTGCTCAAGAGGACCCAGAGGAACTCAGAGAAGCAGAGACATAAATGGAAGTTTCCATTTGTAAAATAGAATAGGGTGAAATGTTGGGTGAAGAGGATAATGGGAGATAAGTTGAAGATCTCATGTACTATTGGCATAGTTCAGAACAATTCGAAGATATGATGACAATGGAAGCAAATTGGGCAATGAAACCTTGTGATTTTAATTCTCATATTTTGTGTATGTTTGCAGGATATGTAGAGGATGATGGAAAGTCTAGCAAAATTATCAGAAAGAGTAATGAAGCTCTTGAGGTGAAGTATGATGTAGAATTCCTTTTAGAGGAAGAAGGTGCTGATCTATTACAGCAGAAGGAGTTCATAGATGAAATTCTGTTTGGTGTGAAACAGTCCGATGAAGTTGATATGGACCAGAAGTCTAATGACAATGCCATAGCGATACTACAAGAAGGTAAAGAAATGAATTTGTTTAATGAAATTGATGAAAGAAATTTTCAATATGATAGTGAAGAAAACAGGATAACTCAGGAGGATTTCTAGGAAAAGAATGAAGCTGAGGATGGAAGTTGTGATGAATTGCCGGAGAGATTTCACGTGGAATTAGAATTCTTGGAAAGATTGCTCAAGGAACCTAAAGGAGAAACGAAGATTTCAGAACCGAATAAAGACGAGAATATGGTTACTATGCATGATAATGATGAATTGTCTCTAGAATTTATAGAGTTAAGTAAATGTTTAGACTCCTCGGTTAATGATGTGACTATAGGTACGAAGAACAACATTAATAAGTATGATGTTGAAATCATAGAAATTAAGCAGAGATTATTTGAAGGTGAGATGGAAGATCAGGGGCAGCAAGGAAGTTATTTCCTTAGAGACATGAAGGAAACAAAAGTATTAATTCGTCAAGATGAAGATGGAAGGAACCAACAATTTAAAAGGGATGATCAACAACAAGAGAATGAATTTGAGGAAGGAATTAGATTGCAGAAGTATACCAACTGGTAGCAGAATAAAGAACAAGAGGTTAGTCTGATAGTACAAAGGAATACAATTGAAGACCGAAGATACAGATGGTCAACGAAGAAAACAGTCAAGTGGAAGCTATTGCAATAGAGGTGGAATGGCAAGCTGATAAACGAGTTCAGGGAACTTAAAAAATTCATATTGATTTGTTAGAGAAGGAGAGACTCAAAAGAATGGAGTCACAGTAAGAAGGGTCTGCTGAAATCCAGAAGATCTATGATGGAGGATTGGTGCTTGAAGCATCAGAAGAAGATGGAAGGAATTGTATTTTGAAAACTAATATTTTGTGTGTAAATGTAGGATACACTAAAGTAAGGCAACTATTTAATGTTGTCATAAGGGAAAGGAAAAGCAAAGATATGATTTTTCAGAAGTTAGAATAAGGAAATTCACATAATCTTGTTATGCAGAGGAAAGAATAGTTGTTGAACATAGCTGTAGTGAATTATGCAGATATTAGACAAATACTGAAGACTGAAGCTAGAGGAGAACAACTACTAAAAGTTGATATAGAAGACTTTGTAGATGATAAACAGTTATTGAATATCATTGACCTTGAAGAAAACCCAAGAATAAGGGATCAGACTATACAACCAGAACTGAATAAGAATGAAGAAGATGTCATGGATGACAAATATGAGAAAGAAGTTGTCAGAAATGTTGGCATAATGAGGAAATAGGGTAAAGCATTTGTGTTTATAGAATTGATTAATTCTGAAGAAGATTTATATGCAGGAACAAGGCAGTGTGAAGTCAATATGAACCAAGGATTTAATCTTGAAGATCAGATCGAATTAATGAAGGGTGAGATCAGAATGTCTCAGAAATATGGAATGATGTTGAATCTATAGTATGGGAGTGCTCAACTAAAAGTGAACTCAAGAGATGATAGTCACATAATTACTATTATACTACAGGGATTTATTGATGGAGGAGAGGCTGAAAATGACATTTCAGATGTAGACGAATATAATGCCATAATCCTTAAGAGTGCAGAAATGAAGTTACTAGAAGAAGAGTATTCCAAGTACCTAATCAATCAGGAAAAATTTTGAGTTTTCAAGAAATTTGTAGAATTGCAGGTATACTAGAATTTGAAGTAAGAAGTAGTGAAGTCATGAATGAGAAACCCGAAGAAGGAACTAGAATTATTGAAGAGGATCAATGGAGAATGCATTTGTACATTTTAGAAATGTATATGGAAAATTATTGGCACAGGGATTATGATGTTCTCATTCAAGAACACAACCAATTGTAGGAGAATAGTATTCAAGATATGAGAAGTGAAGTGGACAAAGAATTGGATGAGTTGTGGAGACTCATACAACAACGTTTCAATAAAACAAATGAAGGACAAAAGAAGAAAGGAAAATTTGCTGGAAAGAATGATACATATGAAGGAAATGGAAAACTGGAAATCAAGATGTGGGAGCCTGTCATAAACTGTAATGATGAGAAAACAATAGTCAGATATATGAAAAGAACAGTAGTAGACAGTGAGAGAATAACTAATGGGGCAATGCAGCATAAAGTATGGAGACTGGGAGAACAAAAAACAATAGTAATCAAGGATAGACTACCAAAAAAAGTATGGGATCTAGGAGGAAATAGATCAGAAGTGCATGATCAGGAGATCATGATTAATTTAAACTTTGGGAGTCTGATTGTAGGAGCATCTAGGCCTAGCTAGCAATGTGATGGGAGTGGTCACATGTTGTGGCTAATGCAAGTTTGAAGGAAGACTTGGTTTTTTAATTTGTATGAATTTCAAAATAAATGTAAGTAATTAATTATTGCCTAGCTCTGAACTGAATTGGGAATAAATAGCAAAGTGATCCTCCTTGCGTGGAGATCAAGCCAAGTAGACTAGTTTGTTTAGATTAGGATAGGATTTGATTTCTAAAGGCATAGTTTATTCCTTCAATTGTGGAGGAGATGGTTAGCTTAGACATATATGTATTTTCCTGTCTTTTCTGAGAGAGGATTGGAGAGACAGGGAGAGAGGATTCAAGAGCATTGTAAGCCTATGAGTTGCGTAGGAGAAGAAGGTTGCTAACTAGAATAATCAGGCCAGAGAGGGGTAGATATTCGCAACTTGTAATCATGTGTTTATGTGTGTATTTATAGAAAAAGGAATGAATCGAGAGTGAAAGAGTGTGAATAGAAGGAAAGCAGAGAGATAGTCAGTGGATTGCATTTCTTTTGAGAGAGAGTTCTTTAAAGTTGTAATCTGGCCCAAGGCCGAGACTCTGTAATGGATTCATTGTGAATAAATCAATGTTGCATGCATTATTATATAAACAACCCATGGAGGCCTCCATTTCTTTCTTTTTCTCTATAATCGGATAATTTTGGTACTGGCTCTGCGTTCTCATGCTTTGCCGTAGAAATCCCCGTGGTTAACACAAATTTGGTGTAGTTTGGGTCGGCAAGAGGAAATACCATTAACACAGAGAAATCATGCAAAACACTCAGCAGATTCATCAAAACGGATTTGAAATAATATAAATGCCACTGTTGGGACTTATCGGGTCCGGGTAATATTATATATATCGCGTCGTTCAATTGGATCGGTGCAGGTCACAAGCCTATCCCCAAACCTCGATGGTATGAAATTATCAACATATCACATCAGCAATTCAGAGCAGGAGCAATAAAGTGTTAGGCAGCGTATTGTGATCACCGATAGTGATTAGCTATATAGGATTAGACCTCTGCCAAAGGGATAGCGCAATTGTGCAGACCACTAGGACTGCCAATTCTTGATAAGGTGATTTGTTCTGGACCGTCAGATCTCATAGCTCCAGATCAATGGTCACCAAAGCTCAGTGTGTTGACTTTTGCATATGATAAGCGCGCCAATGTAGAAGTGGTAAATATCAATGCTTTTGTGTGGTTTTCAATGTATCTTTGTGTATTCATATATTTTGATGTATATGAGCCTGCGATGGTTTGCGATAGTGATTTTATGATAAATCAATGGTAAAGGGGTGATGTGTGGACCCGATAGGGTTATGAGCACAGGTATAATGTCTATTGAAATCCGGTTAAGCATAGTGGGGCGTAATTTCCCATGTATTCCCTATGGTTCTTTGTATTTTCGATAAAAGACATGATTCCAAATTTTAAAAGGAAGAGCACCAAAGAACGCTTCTGATATATATATATGAGTGCGTATAAAGCTCAGAAAGGGGCCATTAAGGGGAAAATGAGTCTTGATAAGGTATATTGGTTGTGGCAACCTTAAGGTTGCATCATCCCCATTTTGACATATGTCAGTCCCTAAAGTCATTTTATGGAGTCAAAACATGTGCACTTTTGACTTTAGAATAATTTAATAATATGTTAACTACCTATGCTTCACACCATCAATACTTATCCCTTATCCCCCTTTCACAATTATGTCGTCTTAGCCCCAATAGAATTTCATCTAACTTGGTTTGAAATAGAGTGTATTTCACTAATATGCATGTTATTTCACATTTAGAAAACTAGGAATTCTATACCAAAACGTATAAACACAGGAAAACTAGCCTAAAACACAGAAGCAAATAGACACAACAACCCCCATGTTACCAAATTCAAATGTACATGACCTCTAGCATAATAATCATATGTACGTATTCATTTATGATTCGGGGTAAAGCACTGGGTATTAGATTCCCTTACCCCTTATTTATGCATTGTCCACGATGCATTACACACACACACACAAAATTATTTATAAAGATGAGGGTACTTGTCCTAATAGCATATTCATGCTCCAATGTGCATCCTTAGTACTAAAATGCTATCAATGCAACTTTACCAAATTAATGGCTCAATTCCAAAGCACTGTGGCCTTATTGTCTAGAATTCCCACAAGTTGGACTTGAAAGTTTGCCTTGGGCTCCACCTAAATCAAATGCTAGTCAGTTATTTGATTATTATTAATAGTATGATTTTTTAGGCAATGAAATATCAAACACATTTTGAGTATGCATGCAAGTTGGAAATGCAATCCTCTAAGTAGCTAGGCCGATGTTACCTTGTATTTCAAATGGCTCGCAATTTCTAGCTACCAACATTACACAACTACTAAATTTCAATGAAGTTTTCCTTTTTTTCACTCTCAACAACAAATTATCACCAACTTAATACTCCTTATTTAGTAAGTTCGTATCTACATAGCCTTTCCATAAATCTTGGACACCCTTGAAATTCTACTTGATTTTTACTACTTGCTTATCCATTTTCCTAAGAAATTCTAGACCAACAATGGCCTTGTCTATTGGGTTATCCAAACTCACATGTGTGAAAAATTTTATACCATAAAATGCCTCAAATTGTTGGGTTGTGTTATATTCTTTGCACGACTATATTAGGTGGGTGGACCTACCTATGGTTTTGTGCATGGATTTTGCACATGGTTTTTGGAACCATGGTTTTTGGTCCATGGTATTTTGTAGATTCGGTCAAGGGAACTACAGTTGTGTTCTAATCCAAGGTTAATGGATTGGGGTTTATGGATGCTTCAACATGTATATATATGTATTGTAACATTGAAAGGAACATAATGAAAAAATCAATCTAGTAGTCCTGGTTTTGGGATCCATGGGAAAATATCTGTGTATATATATTTTATGTTTTATTCTCTCACCATTATTTATTTTCTGTTTCTAGAATCCGTATGCAGGTAATTTCTATACAAGGTTAAAACCTACGTTTGGTATCAGAGTTGTTTTGGCTTCAAGGGGAAGCCTTTGCTGCTGAGAGGTTTTTTGCTCAGGCCTCTGGTAGACTTTGTTCAATGGGAGATCTATGGGACCGATTCTTGTGGTGAAAGAAGATGGCGAGCAATGAAAGATATAGATCGAGAAATTTAATCATTAGAGTTTTGAGTTGTGGAATATCAAGATGGAGGATCTGTTGGTGGATAAAGGTCAGTGGATCATGGTAGATCTAGGTACTAAACCAACAACAATGTCAACTGAAGACTGGGAAAAGTTGGATCAGAAGGAAAAGACCACAATGCGATTGTGTGTCTCAGATTCAATATTGCTAAATGTATCAGGGGAAGCTTTAGCAAAGGCTTTATGGGACAAGTTAGGGACTTTGTAGTAATCTAAGTCTCTGGTGAATAAACTGTTCCTACCGAAAAATTGGTATAACCCGAGGATGAAAGATGGAGAGTCGATGACAGAGCATCCGAACGCATTTAATAGTGTGGTAAACCAATCATTATCTTTTGATATGAAAATTTCAGATCAAGATATGTGCATTAATTTATTGTGTTCTTTACTAGATTTGTGGGATATTCTGGTTGTTGCAATAGGTAGGAATGCAAATGCCTTACAGTTTAATGAAATAGTCCCATCCTTGCTGTTGGAGGAGATGAGATGAAAAAATATGGAGGACCATAACGGTGATGACTTTTATGTATGAGGATGACCCTAGAATAGAAACAAAAATAAGTCCTCGAGTGGGAGATAAAAATCTAGAGGGAGATCTAATTCTCCAGGAAAAGTTATAAAGGTGAGCTAGAAATGCGGAAAGGAAGGGCACTACAAAATGGACTGTAAATCTAAATCTCCTGAGAAAGGAAAGGGATTTGATGACTGTCCTTCTTTAGAGGCGAAAACCACCTTAGATGAAGGTGGGGATTGTACTTGGCTTCTTATTCAAGTACAAATTTAGATAATGAGGCATCGTTGATTGACTCAGGTGTATCCTTTCACTTCACTCCCCATAGAGAGTGGTTCTGCAAGTATGATAAATGTGATGGTGGTGACGTCTTCTTATAGGATGATAGGAACACTAGAATCATTGGTCATAGAAAAGTCAAGTTGAAGTTGCAAGGTGGAAGGATTAGAACACTTCCGGGTGTTCTGCATATTCCTACATTGTCTAGAAATATGATTTCTGTAAGCATGCTGGATGACGCAAGTGTAAAAATAGTGTTTGAGAAAGATACCTTCAATATCATTCAGGGAGTGCTAGTATTGATGTGGGGAGTTTGGTCTGGAACTCAGTACATGATTCAAGGTAGCACTGTTATTGATGGGTACAACAATTTTGTGGTTCTTCAAAGTGGAACAGAAAATCTAGTGGTCTCTGGAGAAAAAACCATGCTATGGCATCAAAGGCTTGGACAAATTGGAGAGAAGGGCCTTCGAATACTTCATTGTAATGGTATGGTAGAAGGAATTTCTAATTTCTTTCTAGATTTTGGTTTCTATGAAAATTATGTATATTGGGAGTAGAATCAAGTGAGTTTACCCTCTAGTGGTAAGAGGCCGAAACAAATATTAGAGATTGTGCACAGTGATGTGTTTTCCCCTGTGTTAGTTCCATCACTCGGAAATTTTGTGTACTATGTATCATTTATAGATGAATTCTCAGGGAATACATGGATATATTTCCTCAGGAAGAAATTTGAAGTCTTTGACAAGTTTAAAGAATTGAAGGCTCTGGTGGAAAACTAGAAGGAGAAGAAGATTAAGGTGTTGATGATAGATAAAGGTGGAGAGTTTTGCAAGAATGAATTTGAAGAGCTCTATAAGAAGTGTGGTATAGCATAGTAGAAGACTGAAGACTACTCCATATGCACGTGAGAATAATTGATATGTAGAGAGAATGAATAGGATGTTGAAGGAAAGGGCAAGAAGCATGCTTAGTGGTGTCAGGTTAAGACAGGAATTTTGGGCAAAGGCAATTGAGACTACATGTTCCCTGGTCAAAAAGTAAACTTCATCAGTGTTGGAGGATAAGACTCCATAAGAGGTATGGAGTGGTGTTGGGACAGGGTCTCCTAGGGTGAATTTTGGGGAAAAATCCCATGTTTTGGAGCAAAAAGCACAAGTTTTATTGTAAAAAGTGTAAAGTCTCTTCAAGTTGTGGTCGCGGAGCACGTAGATAGTAAAGTGGCATAAAGGGTTTTACCCTTCTTTTATGTAAGTTGTGTTGGCTTGTATAGACCTACCCATGGTCTGCAGGCCATGGGATTGCATAGAAAGGAGAGTCTAGGAGAGTCTAAGAGAAGTAGGTATCAATGAAGATGAATGTAATGCATCAGTAAAAGAAAGAGTGAAGAAGTATCAGAGTAGAAGGGAGTCTTTGTAGCTATGTGCGCAAAGGCCTAGGGTAGAGTTCGCAACTGAGTGCGCAGATCCATGTAGCTGAGTGCGCAGGGAAGTATTGAGTCTGTAAGAAGAACTGAAGTATTAATAAAGAGATTATTCTAGAAATTCTTATGTTTATCTATTTCCTTCTGTTATGAATGAATGCACTATTATGTTATGATGAAAGATGGTTTTATGAATTAATACTATATTGATGGGCGATTTCACATGATTTATATTGATATATGGATGCAAGTAATAATAACAGTTTACGCGAAGAATATCTTGTTGCATGTTAAAGTTATCAAACACTTAGGTTGATCTAGGTAAATACAAAATTAAGAGTAATCATAGAGGTGCGTAAGTGGTTTATTCGCCTACTTAGGGTCCATGAAAGGCAGTCGTGAACATTCGTAGAGGTATAGAGTCTGATTAAGGGAAGTTATATCGATAAGCCCTAAAGGCTTATCGATATGCACAAAGGCACATTTAGGGCATAAAACGAGATCACGCTAATCTCTAGGTGCAGAAACTTGGTTCCAATACCCCCCCATACTGCTTCGGGTGAGACTTCAATCCACACTATGTGGTTTGATGCCGAAAGCACTAGTAGTGTACGGATTTGTTTGGAAAACTTAATTTTGAACCTAGGTTAGGACCCAGTAAGCCAAAAAATGGTTCCATTTCTAGCACCTAGATCTGCATAAAGATATGTGTGATGTCGCATCCCTCGAATCCATCAAAGAAATATATTGAGGAGTGGTTGGGTAGAAAGGTCCATGAATTCGTGGCGCAAGAAAAAGAATTCCATGATTGGTAAGAGAATAATGGTTGGACAGGTATCTGTACACAGAGATACATGAAATTTTCTTATGTTCCTTCGTAATCGAGCTATATGAGTGGATCACTAAATTGGTAGACAATCAGGGAAGGTGGAGGCTTGACGGTCCAATAGTGTGGACTCCGGAGTTAGTGCGGAGATTGGAAGCCTCTGAAGATAATATCATGCACGTTTTCAATCACTAGCTTGATCGTGTCATCGAAGGATTTTTGACAGAATTCATGGTTGATACCTCGGTCAACTACAATGAAGCAGAGTGGCGGTTCTTCAAGGGACCGTGAGGTAAGTATTTAAGATGTTTGAATACTTCGATTAAAATTCTCTTGTCAGAAAAATGGGTTATGCAATTACCTTGATGTTTGGAGCTATGCAAAGTGGAAATGTATTCAGGGATAGAGGGAGAGTAGGCCCTGAATATAGCCCACTAATTGAGCCTCCTTTAAGCGACGACAAAGGAGAAACACAAGCTTCACTGTAGAGCATTGTCCAGTTAATAAGGTAGGAATTCCCATCACCACCTCCATCTTCACCTCCAGAGCATACACCTTCGCCCACACTGCCACCACCTCCGGCGCCCTTCAATATGGAAAATACAGTGAAGTTTCCTATTTTCAATGGCTTGGGAGATGAGGACCTGAACCAGTTTTGGTTCGTTGCAAAGGCCATGTGGATAGCCCAGAATATTACAGATGATTAGATGAAGAAAGAAACATTGGTTACTACTTTATAGGATCGTGGGCTAACATGCTACATTATGTACTGCGCTGATAACCTCACGGTTGCATTGGCAGAAATTTAGACTATGTTGAATAATAAATTTAGTAGGCCCAAGTTTGAAGCACAGTCAATCACTGGATTCAATGAAATCATGATGAGGCCCGACGAAACACCCTGGGAGTTGGATGAGAGATTGAAATGCCAGATCCGTGAAGTTAACATGAATCTTATGGATGGGCAGCACTGTGAATGGTTTGTAGCTTCGCTCTCGCCGCACTTAAGGGTTTCTTTATCACAACAAAAGATTGGGACCTAGGCGAAAGCCCTGGATATTGCAATGAGACTGCATGAGACACTGATTCAAGATGCTACTTTGGGAGTTTAGCAGATTCACGCAGAGTTGTAGAATCTTTACCTCGAGTTCCAAAGTCTAAAGAAATATAGAGCGGCTCAGCGAGAGGTGCGTGAAGAAGTTTAGTGTTTGAAATGTAAGAGTCAGGGGCGTGATAAATATCACTGCCCTGTCTTCACAAGTTATGTGGTAGGAGGAGGGCCAATGCCTTTGAGGTCGGAAACTCAAGTAGGGCCAAGTGTAGGGCCCGTGCTATGGTGTGCTATCTGTGAGGTAGCTGGAAAACATGTAACAAACAATTGTCACTTGCTGCAAAAATTTGTACAGACGCCACAACAACTCTTCTGCAAATTTTGCAAATCAGTGGGCCATGATGAGTGAAACTACCATAGCTATGAGCTAATGATGGAGAAAATTCCCATGTATCAAATGCAAATAGAAACTCAGCCTTCGGATGAAGGCACTAGGGGAGCACACAGAGGATATCAGGGGTGTGGACAAGGTAGAGGTGGAGGAGGACCTGTGAGTGGTCTGGGATAAGTTATTTGCTACAATTATGGAGTTCCAGGATACTATGCATGGCAGTGTACGAACCCGATGTGGCTGTCGTGTCGATACTATACTTAGTTTGACCACATGATAGAAGACTACCCTATATTGATAGCTAAAATATAGGAGAAAAGGGTGCAACCTCAATAGCCTACCCAAAACCTACAGATGATAAGGGCTGAACCCAGCGAAGGAGACCCTAATGTGAATATCATGCCGTGGAGTGGAATGGCGACTAACAAGGATAAAGGAAAGAAACTTGAAGAGGGTGAGTGGGTCTGCAAGGCTCCAAAAAAAGAGGTTGGGTTTGATTTGGAGCACGTGAAAGGAACATTCGTGGAAGTGAAGAAAAGCTTCTGTGAGGCCTTTACCTCAAGAAGTCAGGATAAGTTGTGTAAAGAAATGGACCCCTCCATGCTTACTACATTCTTGGAGACTTGTATGAAGCTGCTATGTGACACCAAGGCCATGAAAGAATTACAAGAATTAATAAATAAGTGTGCCCGAAAAGAAAATGCTCTTTGAAGGACTGTGTGTAGTCAAAAAAATTGGTAAGCATCGGGCAAGAGTAGGGCATGAGATGAGGTTCATTGTGCAAATAAGGGAGTATGAAATGGATCAAGTTATTTTGGATTTGGGGTCGTATTTGAATGTTTTGCCTAAACAAATATGGGAGAGAATGGGGAGACCTATGTTGTAATATTCTCCTATTCAATTGAGGATGGAAAATCAGTAAAAGATTATCCCCATCGGAATATTGTAGGGAGTAGTAGTAGACATTAAATGAATGAGTTCATTGGTTGATTTTGAATTAATAGAGATTGTGGATGACAACAATACCTACCCCACACTCCTTGGGATGAATTGGGCTATTGGCATGAATGGGCTGATGAATGGGGTGAAGAAGCAGACAATGTCATTTGAGAGGAAATCGCTCCACATAGTAGTACTGTTGTACCCTGCAGAAGGACCGCGTTATACTGAGCCGGTCTACAATTACAAAAGTGACAATGATTTGGACCAGATCTACAAAATAACAGTGTGAGACGAAGATTGGGTGAATCCGACAGCAGATGGACATATTGCATGGGACCATGAAAGTTGTGGTACATCAGATTCATATGAGGAGTTGGGACACTCGCAAAATAGCTTGCATGAAGTACCTACACCATGTTGTAGCATGATGACTAAATTACTGCATTGTATATCATCGAAGGTAAGGAGTTTTCCTTATTATGTTGGTCTAACTGACATACATAAATTTTTGGATGCATTTGAAAGGGAAGTTCCTGAGAAGCATCACCTCCTAGCACTAGATTTGGCGTTGCACACTACGCCTACAAGATGGTGGGGTACGCATAAAGACAATTTCGATGGATGGCGTGAATACTGAAGGATGATGAGGTTAAGGTTTGGTCATCCAAAAGAACAACTGATAGAGAAATATGATGGGAGGAGTGATCTGTGTAATCACTTAGTGAAATGGACTGACACATATGGAGCAGAGCTACAATTGAAGTGGGTGCATTTGTTCTGTCACACTTTGGATGTAAAACTAATGAATTGGTACATGGAAACAAAGCTCCACCATGACACTGATAAGTGGGATATTTTGAGACAGGGATTCTTAATGGCATTCAACTTTGAATATGGGTTCAAAAGTATTTATGAAGCATTGTAGGAGGTCAAGGTGGTTATCTTTAGAATACCACAGGATCCCTTAGATTTGATTCAACCAGATTGGATCACCCAATTGCGCCATGCACTGGAGTGCTACAATGTGACTGCTGAGGAAGAAAACGAGGATCCAAGGAACATTAATATTCCAAAGGAAGAAGGTCACTGTGAAGTTCAAGGGCCACAGGTACAAAATCCTAATATCAATGCACTAACGAAAACGAGACAGGTGAGCATTGGCACAGAGGAGGAGCCGAAGTTTGTGAATATAGGCGACTACTGGGATGATGCTATGGTGGATAAGGTCATTGATTTTCTCCGTGAATATCAAGATTTGTTCCCCACAAAGTTTTTAGAATTAAAAGGCATCATAGGTGATTTGGGTGTGATGAAACTAACATTGAAACTAGACGTGAAGCCTGTTAAGTAGAGGCCATATCACCTTAATCCCAAGTAGAAGGAAAAGTTCTGTTCCAGTTAGATTTGAACGAGATGATTGCAGTAGGTATTATTGAACTAGTGGAGGAATCCGATTGGGTGAGTCCAATGGTAGTTCAAGAAAAGAAGCAGAAGGATGAGATAAGGATTTGCGTAGATCTCAAGAAGTTGAATGATGCTTGCATTCACGATCCTTTTCCAACTCCGTTCAAAGATGAAGTGCTCTATAATGCTGGTGGGTAGGAGGCCTATTCATTAAAAGATGGGTTCTCTAGATACCATTAGTTAAAGATTGCACTAGAAGACAGGAGTAGGACTACTTCACTACTGAGTGAGGATGCTTTCAATGTAGGGTAATTCCTTTTGGACTTAACAATGCACCGAAAATATTCTCACATGTAGTCATTGCAGTGTTCACAGGGTTAATTCACAAATTCTTGGAGGTATATTTTGACGATTGGATAGGGTTTGAAATGGTAAAACACCATGTAGCTAGTTTGCGCTTGATGTTGGATACATGCAGAAGGTATCAGATCACATTGGACTTGAAGAAATGTTTGTTCTGCATCCCTTTCCGAATCTTGCTGGGTCATGTGGTATTTAAACAAGGATTAATGGTGGACCCTGCTAAGATTGTGGTCATAAATAATTTGGAGGTGCCAAGGAGTGTTAAACAGCTGCACGCAATGCTGAGTCATACTACATACTATCAAAAGTTCATCAAGAGTTATGCCCAGATTACCACGCCAATGGAAAGGATATTGAAGAAGGGCAATACATTCCGTTGGGATGAAGAATGTCAGTAGAGTCTGGATGTATTAAAGGAGAAAATGGTTACTGCGTTGATCCTAGTCTTCCTGGATTAGAAGAAGGAATTTCATGTGCATGTGGATGCGTCATGTATCATGTTGGGAGAAGTGTAGACACATGCCAGTGAAGGAGAATTGGATCACCCGATAGCATTTGTGAGCAGGAAGTTGTCTAAGGATGAAAATAAATATTTGACGATAATGCGCAAAGGGTTGGCTATGGTATACGTGCTCCAAAAGTTTAGGAATTAACTTCTAGGTGGACACTTTAAGATGTATATAGACAATTACGTATTAGACTACCTAGTCAACAAGCTTGTGTTGGGGGGGCAAATATGTAGATGGCTACTGTTGTTTTAGGAGTATGATTTTGAAGTAATTGTAAAGCCAGGGTGATTGAATGTAGGGCCATATCATCCATTGCGCATTGAAATAGGAGAGGAGCCTACCAATTTAGAGGATGGGCTACCTTACGCATAGCTCTTTGCAGTGCACCTAGAAGACAATGATTTTGCAGACATTATCCACTTCCAAAGTATAGGAATGACCCAAAAAGGATACACGAGTCAACATAAGAAGGAATTGGTGGTATGCGTAGAAATTTTTTTTGTTATTGCAGGTCACTTATATAAGATGGGATCAGACAAAATACTGTGATGTTATGTGCCTGATTTTGAATGAAACAGTATCCTAGCTAAAGCTCATGGAGCAGCTGTAGGAGACCATTATGTATGGAAGGCAAAAAAACACAGAAGATTTTACGTGATGGGTTGTGGTGGTCGATGTTGCATAAGGATTCCAAAGTGTATTATAGGGCATGAAATACATGTTAGAGAATGGGCAGTCCATCGTGGAGGGATGAGCTACCTCTGAATCCATAGGTATCATTGCATCCATTTGAGAAATGGGAAATTGATTTTGTAGCCCTGATGTAGCCTCTAGGAAAGAAGACGAGTGTGTGGTATATCATCACCGCAACTGAATATTTGACCAGATGGGTAGAGGCATAGCCCGTGAAGGACTGTATAGGGGAAACAACAATGAAATTTATGTTTGAGTATGTGTTGACCAGGTTTGGTTGCCCAAATATTTTGATGAGTGATCGTGGTATGCACTTCCTTAATGAAAAGATCAGCACACTCACAGAGGAATTCCAAGTTTATCACGAGAGGAGTACGCCATATCATCCTCAGGCCAATGGGATGGTTGAGGCATTTAATAGGATATTGGAGAACACGTTCACAAAGGTTTGCAAAGCATAGAGGGATGTTTGTGACGTATGCATACCAACAATATTGTGGGCTTACAAAACTACTTGTAAGAAGCCTGCTAGTCAAACCCCTTTTAGGATGGTCTATGGCGTAGAGGCTGTGATGCCTATGGAGTATATTATGCCTGGTCTATGCATAGCGATGCTCACAATGATGGTGGACCATGGATCCTTAGAAGAATGGCTCGGGAAGCTAACAAAGATCAAGGAAGATAGGTTTTTGGCTAGATTCCATCAGTAGGTTCAAAAGGAACACAAAAGCTCTTGGCATGATCGGCACATCAAACTGCGCACCTTTAAGGTAAATGATTTAGTGTTATTATATGATAGTAAGTTTGATAAGTTTCCTGGAAAGTTTCAGATGCACTCATTGCAGTTGTATGTGATCAAAGAGATTA
>APFE030357154.1:35217-53224 GCA_000404065.3 Pinus taeda | reverse complement strand
CAACCGGATGTATACCCCAGGAAGTTTGTACACCCCTCCATGCGGGGGGTTGCAGGGGGGACTTGTCCCCCCCGTGGGGGTGCAGGGGGGCCGAGTCCACGGGCCAGCGGTTCCCCAGCAGGGGCTCGGGGGTAGCGCCCCCAAAGCTGAAAATAGATGTAAGTTTGCCTTGTAAAAGTATAGTAATTTCTAGTCAATCTGGGCTGTTCATTAGGTGGATGATCTGACGGTAGAACTTATGTTTAGTTTAGGCTTTTCTGCCCTAGAAGGCAACCCATCTCTTTGTATGAGGGTATTGTATTTGAGGCTGTGTAATAGATGTGTATTCTATGTGTGAGTGAGAAATAGAGAGGTGAGACTGTGAGAGAAAACAGAGGATATTACAGCGAATTTGTTGTACGTTGTGTTGGACTAGCTGTTTGGGGTGGACGTAGCCCAAACTGGGTGAACCACGTATATCTATGTCTCTCTTGTTTTATGCATTTTCTGTGTTTATATTTCTACAATATTTTATGTGTTCCATTACTTCGTAATATATAATTTTCTAACAATAGTATCAGAAGAAGTGCGAAGGAAGCTACGCTATAGAAGGAGAGACCACAGAACATAGCTAGAAAGTTATCGTTACCGTCACTGTTCATGATTTCACTACTAGAAGATGGTTAAGAGGAGAGGGCAGCCAACATTTAAGGAACTTAATCCTAAATTGAAGAGTGAAATATTTGGAAATCTGCCACCAATCTCCCATTTATGGATGGACTTTTGGAGGAACGGTCGAATTTGAATTTGAATTCGCCTATAAAATATGCATGGTCATCCAACGAGAAACACTTTGCATTCTGAGAATTTCTGTGTTGTGTTATCCATTGTGCATGAGCCTCAAGTTCTTTGGGGATTTTCTTGAAATCCCCATGTTTGATCAGTATCTCAAGTTAGACAGAAACCTTACCAGCGACATCATGTTAGGACTAGGTTCAACAGAAACTGCTAGTACTAGGGGAGCTATCACCTCTAAAGGAGCTACTCCAGAAGTGATGAGTATGGAGGTTCCATCAGCAATGCCTACAATGTTGAGGTCACCTAGGGTGAAGCCTATGCCAACGAGAGAGGTCCCTAAGCTGAATAAGGATAAAAAAAATAAGACCATGTGAGTGCATGAGTTACCGCGAAATCATGCAGCTACATAGGCGTAGTGAAAAGAAAAGTCGAGTGCAAAGGAGAAGGGGAGAGTGGTGGATCTGGAGGTAGAGGAAGGTGCAAAGGATATCGAAATTGAAGGGGTGGATCCTATTTCTTAGCTACCAGAGTATATCCCTCTGCGCAAGGGAAAGGTGAAGGTCCCGAAGGACCAAGATGCCAGATTGTTCTCCCTCAACGCACCCCTGTTGCCAGAGAACATCACCTTTGAAGGTTCAGGCTTAGCAAGTGTCCTACACTTGAAGCTCAAAGACTAGGATTTGGCCGACCACGATTGGTTCTCCCACCTTGCTACGGACACCTTGATGCAAATGGATTTCTACAAGGAGTCTAGTGCCACTACGTTGGAGCCAGTGGAATGGATTCGTGGAGTCAACAAGTCATTGTTGTTGAACCTATTGAGGGTGTCACACTATCATCAGTCAAATATCATCATCATTGCCATTAAGTAGTTGCTATGCCTAGTGCATGACAGGTGCTTGTGGTTAAATGAGTTGATCCCTATCATAGATACGTTGATCCATTGGATCACATTATTACTGCACTCTCGACTAAATCTGGCCAAGGCATTTGGTGGAAAGATAAGCAAGCGTGACCTCGCTCAGAAGATGAAGGACAAGCTTAAACTTGTCAGAAAGCCACATAAGTATTAAATTACCAGCATTATTGACCCCGCGGTCAAAATTGCCACGTAGATTATGGCTAGCAAAGTTATCTGAGAGTGCTGCGTAGATGAGGTGATAGAACCAGTGGTTTCATTGGAAACTCAGTGTGCAGAGGGTGTACAGTTCAACTGTGCATGCTACCTATGTAGTGAGTTCCTCATGAAAAGGAGAGAGGCATAGAACAATAGTAAGAAATTTTATTGTTCGTGGTTGTTTCTCTCAATTGTGTTGGTCGTGTGGGATCTGCCAAAGGATAGGTAGTTTCGTCCTGTGGAGAAGGATTTACCCAAAGTGGCAAAGTTTTCATATCTTTGGGCCACCAAAGACAATCCACGGGTCAAAGAGAGCAAAATCTTTTCGGTACTGATTGAGGTGAACATTCACATGGCCATCAAGCAGAAGCCATGGTTGTCACCAACCATGTTTGAGCAACTCTCGGGGTATGTGGAGTTCAAAGTGGACTTCTACCATGTTTACATCTAGGCACACAAGGACCATGAGCAGAAATGATTTGACTTACTCTATCTAGGTGCAGATGATGCTATTAAAAAGGTCATCAAGCATTGGCAAACACACTATCATTTTACATCCGATGTGGCTGTCGAGACTAGCATGTTCGTGGAGAAACAAAAAAAGAAGTGGCCAAATAGAAGGTTCATCTATTAGCTGAGAAGAGGAAGAAAGAGGCTGAGGAGAAGGCTTGGGTAGATGCGGAGTGCACTGTGAAGGAACAGGTAGAGAAGGAAGAGTGTGGCTTCAAAAGATGTAAAAAATCTCCTTTCCCCAAATGGAGGAAGAAGAGCGATCAGAGGAGGGTGACAAAGATCAGCAGGAGAGCACTCCCTTCTGAGTGAAGTGGTATAAGGAGTAGGAAAAGGAAGGATCACACAAAAAGACAAAAGTCACTACGTCATAGCTAGATCCAGCTACATCGATGGAGGTAACTTGGATGATATTGGAGATAAGGTACAGGATACAACAACAGAATTGTTGCAACAGTTTGAGCAACAGTAAAAGTAGGAAATTATCGACATACAGATGGGTCTGCACGAGCTATAGATCCGAATGACTAGACTCCATGTAGGTGTAGGACAAAGCAACGGTGCATCAACCAGTTTGGCACCAGGGACCACTCAGGTAGTAGAGGTTGTTTCGTTAATGGATCTCTGGGTAGTTGCGCTACCTGATGGATCTTTGAGCACGGAGGTGGTCTTTGAGAAGGCTATTGTCAACACTTTAAAGAATGTCGGTCTCAACTTGGCCATGCTCCCCAGTGTTTTCGTTGACAAGGCTATCGTCAACACTTTGAAGAATTTCGGTCTCAACTTGGCCATGCTCCTCAGTGAGTTCCTTCACACACTACAAGAAGGTGTGATCATAGATATTAAGGCCCAGGAGCAGTGCATGCTGAGAAATCATCAGTGAGTATAAGGTCAACAATGAAAAAACATTCATGGAGAAAACAACAACGTTGGAAGCATGGAAGAAAGTTCAAGTGCAAAATGAACAAACTGTAGCCGTGGTGACTGAGGCATGTAGAACAGTCCATCAACTGCATATCCTGGAGGAAGCACCGTTGGACGCAAAGATCAGGAAATTGGCATCAAGTGTGTGCGACGCAAAGATGGAAGTGGCCAAGGTTCAATTTGAACTAAACCTAAATATTACAGAGTTAGATTTGAAGCCACAGCCTTCAACTCCACCAGAGGTTAGAGAGCAGCGTGAGGCCATTGTGAAGGATGGAGTTGTAGCAGTGGATGCTGCGGTGGTGGATTTCACCATGCTTTTTGACCAATCCATGGAGGTAGTCACGATGATGTAGGAAGATCCCAACCTACAAAGCTTAAAAATAAAAGTCCATGAATTTCAGCAGCAATATGATGAAGCGAGAGCGACGACATGCACTATCGCTATATCACAGCGATTGGCCAAGCTACATGAGGCAAAACAATTGCTCGAACAGGTGGAGGCATCACAAAGGAAGGAGGCAGTCCTTAAGGCCACATTAGGGCCTTGGCTTGAGGAGGCCTATGCTATCTCTACCATGATTAAGGAGAAGTTGGAAAGACTATAGATAATGCAATAGAAGATCAAGGAAGATAGTGCAGGACTAGCAACACAGCAGCTAGTGGAGTATATCAAACAGGTATCCACGCAGAGCGCGACTGAAGTAGCTGTAGCACAAGTAGAGTTGGGATGTCTTTGCAGAAAGATCTTCATGCCAACTGAGTGAATCGGGGGCAAGTCATGATATTTTTGTTGGGGGCATGTTGGGACAAGGTCCCTTAGGGTGAATTTTGGGGTAAAATCCTATGTTTTGGGGCAAAAATCCCAGGTTTTATTGTAAAAAGTGTCAAGTCTCTACAAGTTGTGGTCACAGAGCACATAGATATTAAAGTGTCATAAAGGGTTTTACCCTTCTTGTATGTAAGTTGTGTTAGCTTCTACTGACCTAACCATGGTGTGCGGACCATGGGATTGTATAAAAAGGAGAGTCTTAGAGAGTCTAAGAGAAGTAGGTATGAATGAAGCCGAATGTAATGGGTCAGTAAGAGAAAGAGCGAAGAAGCCTTAGAGTAGAAGACAGGCTATACAGCTGTGTGCATAGACGCCTAGAGTAGAGTCTGCAGCTGAGTGCGCAGACCCCTCAAGCTGAGTGTGTAGGGAAGTCTTGAGTCTATAAGAAGAACTAAAGTATTAATAAAGAGATTATTCTAGAAATTCATGTGTTTATCTATTTCCTTCTGTTATGAATGAATGCACTATTAAGTTACAATGAATTATGGGTTTATGAATTAATACTGTATTGATGTGTGATTTTACATGATTTATATTGATATATGGACACAAGTAATAATAATTGTTTATTTGAAAAATATCTTGTTCCATGTTAAACCTATCAAGAACTCATGCCGATCTCGGTAAATAGGGAAGTAAGAGTAATCATAGAGGCATGTAAATGGTTGATTCACCCATTTAGGGTATGCGAAAGACAGTCATGAACGTTCATGAAGGTATAGAGTCTAATTAAAGTAAGTTATATCGATAATCCATAAAGGCTTATCGATCAACGTGAATTAGGTTTAGGGCATAAAACGACGCCATGCTAATCTTTGGGTGCGGAAACTTGCTTCTAGTATCCCCCCATACTGCTTCAGGTGAGACTTCAGTCTGTGCTCCATGGGTTGATGCCAAAAGGGCCAATAGTCTAGGGATTTGTTTGGCAAACTTAACTTTGAACCTGGGTCAGGACCCAATAAGCCAACAACTAGTAAGAAACCTTCTCTTTCACATCTGAAGGTATTTGGATGTGATGCATATGTAAGTGTTCCAAAGGAGAAAAGAACAAAGTTGGATAGTAAATTTGAAAAGTGCATCTTTATTGGCTGTAAGTATGGTTTAAAAAGTTATAAGCTTTGGAACCCAGAAAAAAAGGAAGGTTGTGTACAATCGAGATGTTGTGTTTAGAGATGTGAAAGATGTTATTAAACATGAATTCTTACCAAAGGAACCTCAGAAAAGAGATTTTGAGCTAAAGGAGTAAGAATCAAACTGTATAATAGAAGAGGAATCTGAATACAAAGAGCCACAGACTCTAGCTGCGAGAAAATCATTTTGAGAAAGAAGGCAACCAGAAAGGTATAGTCCGTCTTCTATTTGGTCAAAATTTTCTTTATCTAATACTGATGATGATCCTAGAATTATGAGGAAAGTAGTAGATTTAGAGGATGGCAACCTCTGGAAAGAGGCCATGGTTGATGAAATGGCATCTTTTAACAAAAATGAGGCTTGGGATCCCGTGGAGTTGCTAGCTGGAAGGAAACTATTTGGCAGGAAATGGGTGTTTGAGAAGAAGACGAATGCAGAAGGAAAGGTGGAGAAATACAATGTTTGGTTGGTAGCACAAGGTTATTCCCAGGTGTTGAGAATTGATTTTGGTGATATCTTTTCTCCTATTGCCAAGTTAGCTTCTATTAGATTACTTTTATCAATTGCTGCTTCATTTGATTTTGAGTAGAAGAGATGTATGTGAAGACAACATTTCTTCATGGGGATCCAGAAGAAGAGATCTACATGAAGAAACCTAAAGGCTTTGCGATGAATGGTAAGAAAGAGTTGGTATGCAAGTTAAAAAATTCTTTGTATGGGTAAAAACAGTCATGAAGGATGTTATATCATAAAATTTATACATTTATAAAGGGAGGTGGCTTCACCAGAAGCAAAGAAAATCATTGTGTGTATTTTAAATTTATTGTTGATTGTGTTATTTATATAGTCTTGTATGTGGATGATATGTTTCTAGTTGGAAATGACAAATAAGTTATCAAGGAGTTGAAAACCCAATTGTCATCCAAATTTGACACAAAATATCTTGGTGCTGCAAACTATATTTTAGGCATGGAAATTAAATGGGATAGGGCAAAGAGGAAGCTCTGGTTAAACAAGAGGAAGTATGTTGAGACAATATTGTAGAGGTTTAATATGTAAGAGAGTAAACTGGTGAAGGTTCCTATTCCTATAGGTGTAAACTTATTTGTTGAACAGTGTCCCAAGACACAAGCAAAGGAAGAGGACATGTCCCGTGTTACATATGCAAGTGCAGTCGGTAGCCTGATGTATGAAATGCTGTATACTAGACCAGACATTGCACATGTAGTGGGAGTATTGAGTAGTTTTATGTAAAAAATAGGGAAGGAGAATTAGACAATAGTGAAGTGGGTTTTTAGGTACTTGTGTGGCACTAGTGATTATGGTTTGTGCTACCAAGGAAGACCAAGATTGGACGGAGTTTTGGACATCCGTGGCTTTGTTGATGCAGACTAGGCGAGAGATCTAGATCAGAGAAGATCTATAAGTGGGTATGTGTTCAACTTATTTGGAGGTGCAATCAGTTGGATGAGCAAGATACAGTCTATAGTGACACTTCCAACTACAGAGACATAATAGATGGCAACCAATCATGCAAGCAAGGAAGCAATTTGGTTGCAGAGATTGTTTTCAAGAATGGTGTTAGTACAATGAGTTATAAGGATAAACTATTATAACCAAAGTGCAATTTTCTTAGCAAAGTACCCGACTTATCATTCAAATACAAATCACATTGATGTTCAATATCACTTTGTGAGGGATATGGTTGAGGACAAAATATTGTTGCTCATAAAGGTGGACACTTTGAAGAATACTGCAGATGCATTGACAAAGTCTATGAGCACTGAGAAGTTCTCTTGGTGTAGAGAAAAAATGGGCATTGCTATGCTAAATCAATGACTAATCTCTCATGTGGCCTCCTATTGAAAGAAAACAAGAAGTGGCAGAATGTTGGGTTGTGTTATATTCTTTCCACGGCCACCCCATGTGTCAGGGGGTGACAAGGGGCATTAGCCCCCCTGTACGTTGCACAGGGTGCTTCAGGGAGATCACAGGGGGGGTGGCCACCCCCCTATCGGGGTATATGTAGGGGGCAGTAGCCCCACTGCACGAGGTTTGGGGCTGCATACCAAGAAATGTTTTTGGACCCTATAATAGGTGGGCGAACCTACCTATGGTTTTGTGCATGGATTTCGCACATTTTTTTTGGCACGCTGGTTTTTCATGCATGTTATTTTGTAGATCCAGTCAAGGGAACTACAATTATGTTCTAATACATGGTTAATGGATTGGGGTTTATGGATTCTTCAACATGTATATATATGTATTGTATCATTGAAAGGAACATAATGAAAAAATCAGTCTGGTAGTCCCGTTTTGGGATCCGCAGGAAAATCTGTGTGTGTATCTGTTTTATGTTTTATGCTCTCACCATTGTTTATTTTATGTTTTTAGAATTCATATGAAGGTAAATTATGTACAGGGTTAAAACCTACACAAATGGACTCATATCAAAGATTCTTGGAATCCATTATTATATGCAAAATCCACCAAGTGTAAGTATTATTTCCATTTTGATGGTTTTTCCATCACATACACTCCAAATATAACATTATTCACTTTTTATGTCTAACCGTATGACTTGGATGGTGTCTTATACTAAAATTCAAATAGGTTTCAAATCTCCTTAATAAACACATCTAAATGTTTGTGGTAAAATTGGGATCTTTGTTTAAAATATTTGCATTAGGCACACCATGTAGCCTGGAAATTACCTTCATATCAATTTAAAAAATATGTAGAAATTTTGAATGATATGACACTTATTCACAGAGATTATCTTGATTATACACTATTTGTGGAATCATGCATAATACAAAACCTCCTATACGTTGATCATCAATTTTGCAGAATTAAGAAACAATAGCATGCGCACACTGAAGCATCAATCGCACATATCAACACAGTATATCATGGGGAAAGCATACAACTGAAAACCCGCAACTATTTGTATATTATATTGATGGAGAACATGTAACAATACATAGTACAATACTCCTAACAAGTACTCAGTACTATCTCCACCTGTTACACACAAACTAGCTCATATCTGAATCAATCACTGGCTCAAATCTCCTCTGCTGCTTGTCTGCCTCCACTGCGCAATCATGCATGAGAATAGATTAGAATGGCTGATCCAAACTCGTATTTCCCTTGTCCATACCACGCAATCTTCATTGGAAATACTCAATCCATTGATTGTGCAAATCTCATGCACAACTATAGTCTCAACTGACAGTTGTCTTGCCCTTTCACTCATCTCTAACACTTGTCTCCACTGAACTGTCCATGCACTGAGTTAACTGATGTATTCTTTAGTTGATTTATGAGTTAATAATTAGTGAATTAATTAATAATTAATTCACATCACTCATCATTAGTCTATTTGTCAGCTAGACTAACTACAGCTAGTTCAACTAAGTCAAACTGAACACAACTCCATCAACTCCTCGTTCAACTCCACAAAACTGAATCACTAAAGTTCTAATTGAAGTCCTTCATGCAATAGCTCAAGTAACCCATAAGAAAAGTGTATTCCCTTCTTGCAGTTGCATGTTCCACATCTGTAGCTTGAACTGAAGTGCCCCAAGAGAATAAGATAATGTTTATAGTCCAAATATTATTAAGAGCTAATAATATTCGACTGTTCTATTTTTAGCCCGGTAGTCTAAAAATAGACTCCGCACATATGTCTAAAAATAGTGGTCCATATATTTTTACCAACATGACCAATCATCCACAAATAGTATCCTGCAACTCATAGACCATGATCCATATGTCTAAAAATAGACTTTGCGCCAAAAATAGCCTATGGGCCTACTTAGTGAAGGCGACTTCTTTTCACTAAGCTCCATCATCTTGTTGCATTTTCAAAACTCCCTCTCAACAAGATATGGATTATTTTCAACCCCTATCCTGTCTTTGTGGTATTCGAATTTGCTCCTACTGAGTGCCTTCGTCAACATATCAGCATCCTGATCCTCCGTGGGAATATATGAAAGTAACATGACTCTCCGCTGCACACAATGTTTGATATGATGGTACCTAATGTGATCCATTGGGCTCCCTACCCAATCTGCATCCTCCTGTCTGCACCAAGATCCATATCCCGATGTGCCTCTTTTGAGCCTGCACACATGCGACTCCACCAATTGTTAATAAACAATGGCATCCACTACCTCCACTGAGGTAGCATCCTCCTTCCTCCAACGTCCAGGAAGGAACAGAGTCTTTACATCCATCTGACTGATGTGCCACCCCATCTACATCACTTTGTAGATCCATCTTGAACCCACCATTGAATTCCCCTTCGGTCTTGGGACAATCTCCCATCCACTATTTTTGACAATCGAATCATACTCTTCCACCATGGCATCAACCCATGCGGGATCCTCCACAACTTCCTCGAAAGAGGATGGATCAGTCACGACATATTTGCTCACAAGAGCCATGTTTCTAGTATACCAATCAGGTGACTGTCTCTGTCTGCACTCTGCTGTAGGTGGTCCTACAACCTTCTCTACATCTTGAGCCAGTCGCTCAGCTTTTGTAGTGCGCTTTCGCGCTCTGATGGTTGGCGCTGCTTGAGTGGTCTCCTCCACTCCATGAACTTCATCTTGTGGCTGATCCATGTCCTAAAGCTCATCCTTTGGAACTAATAGCTCCTCATCTGCATGAAAGTGTGGCTCCCTCTCAAGCGAACACTTCATGGCTTTCTCCTCCTGAAATTTTATATCCCTTCGCACAATAGTCTTGCGACTGTTTGGAAAATACACACGATAGTTGTGGGGAATATCAGTGTACCCCACAAATATCCCAACCTCTGCGGTCGGCTCCAGCTTCTTCTTGGCATCCTTCATCACATGCATGTAAACAGGAGAACCAAAAATCCTCAAATGGGAAATATCAGGCCTATTACCAGAATAAGCCTCCTTGGGTGTACTCATGCCAAGTATCTTGTGAGGACAATGGTTCTGCGCATATACTATAGTATTGCATGCCTCCGCCCACAAGTGAAGGGGTAGGCTCTAATCATGCAACATCGCTCGTGCAACACGCACGATCATTCTGTTCTTTCGCTTAGCAACCCCGTTCTATTGTGGGTTATGTGCAGCTATGAGCTCTCTTCGAATTCCTTCTGCACTGTAGAAGTCCTTGAACTCTCCAGAGATTAATTCACCACCATTTTCACTCCTAAGAGCCTTCACCTTCTTCCCCGATTCCTTCTCGACCAGTGCTTTGAACTCACAGAACTTTGAGTATGTCTCGCTCTTCTTCTGCATGAAGAAGATCCAGTACTTTCGAGAGAAATCATCAACAAAGATCACATAGTACCTGTGCTTTGTTGTCGAAGCTACCGAGAAAGGTCCACACACGTCTGTGTGAATTTTCTCAAGGATCGTCGTGGCGCGACTATCCTTCTCGTGAAAGGTGGCTTTCACAAACTTTCCCAAAATACACCCCTTGCATTGATCTGACTGCACAAGAGTGCCTTTAGGAACCCCAGTAGAAATCTGTTGTAGTATCTTCAAGGCTCCATGGTGAAGGTGGCCCAATCTCTAGTGCCACAACTCGCCATCATCCTGGCTCACCACTCCTTCTGCCTTGCATGCCATTGTTGTGTAGCCATATACATGCAACTGATAAAGGTTCTTGACTCGAACCCCTACCTTCCAGGTTTCTCCAGTTGTCTTACTGTGCAGGAAAGCCTTTCCCTCGCTGAAAAACAACATCATAGCCCTTGTCTTCTAACATCGTCACAGAGATAAGATTCTTCTTCAATCCTAGAACATGCATCACTTCCTTCAATACAAAGGGTTTACCAGACTCCCTCTCAAAGGAAATGGTACTGATATCGATCGCACTGTATCTACCATCATCGCCCATCTCGATGTGCACTCCAAGATCTTTCTCATCCAGATCAAAAAACAAATCTCAATCTCCTGTCATGTGAAAAGAGGCGCCACTGTCCAAGAACCATACCGATCCCATCACACATGATACCAAGCATGCGATCAGTGAAAAATCTAGCTCAAACTGCGAGGCTAAGGCCTCTCCCACTGCAGATCCAGAAGCTTTCTTATTTTTCTTCTTCTGTGGACGATTTGTGGCATAATGTCTGTGCTGGTGATAGTGAAAGTACTTCACCTTGGACATGTCCTGCTTCTTGCCTTTTGCACCGAAATGAGAAGCTTTCTTGTTCTTCCCCTTCTTTTCTTTGGCAGCCAAAGCACAATTTTCTTCATCAGATGCCTTTGATGAAGATCCGTCCCTGGTATTCCGCCTGATCTCCTCTGGCACAAGATCCGACCAAAGTCTCTCCCATCCTGGCAATTTCTCTCGACCATTGACAGAGTATTGATAGGAATGCCAACTCTTCCGAAGACCAAGGAGAGCCAAGCTCACCAAGTCCTCATCATCGATAGTCACCCCCACACTTCCCAGCTCATCCCGATATTGGGTAAACTTTGTGAGACACTTGGGCATACTGCACCTTTCTCACACTTTATGTTTCTGAGTTTATCCTTGAGAACCAACTTCCTTTGGTCGCTCTTGCTTTGGAATAGATCTATCAATGCTTTCCACATCAAGTATGGAGAAGCCTTTCCATGGAGGCTAGACACAATGTGATCCCTCACGCCCTCCAACAAAATCCTTCGACACTTTGCTGTCTTATTTTGCCAATCCCCGACTTGAGCAACATCAGTAGGTTTTGGGACATTTGCATCTATGAACTCCTTCAACCCATTATCATCTAACACCGCCTCCATCTTGTCCTTCCATGCAATATAGTTCGAGTTTCCCTCAAGGGCATACTCCAATCGCAATCCATTGAAAGACATTTCTACTTTGACACCAAGAAAACACTGCTGCAAATTCGAATTTCACTAGCTCAAAACTCAACTGCTTTTGATCTAAAATTCGTGAGAACAAAGTATTTCTCATAAAGAGATCGTCTGTATGGGAATTCACCGGATATCTCACCTTCCAAAAGAAGGATGAATCCAGAGGCTACCCGGCCCGATTACAGACTCTGCCTGAAGAAATAAAATGTAAACAGTTTTCGAATAATAGATACGATGATCAACCTCGCTCTGATACCATGTAAAACATGTTCTACAAATCAGAGAGCTCTGATACCATGTAGAAAATTTTGAATAATATGACACTTATTCACAGAGATTATCTTGATTATACACTATTTGCGGAATCATGCATAATACATAACCTCCTCTACGTTGATCATCAATTTTGCGGAATTAAGAAACAATCGCATGCGCACATTGAAGCATCAATCACACATATCAACACAATATATCACGGGGAAAGCATACAATTGAAAACCCCCAACTATTTATATATTATATTGATTGAGAACATGTAACAATACATAGTACAATACTCCTCGCAATTAGTCAGTACTATCTCCACCTGTTACACACAAACTAGCTCACATCTGAATCAATCACTGGCTCAAATCTCCTCTGCTGCTTGCCTGCTGTAGTGGCCAATCTAGGGTGCTAGATTAGACTAGATTTATTATCAACCAGGGTAAGTAAAATTCGAGGCACGTGTCTAAAGTCTATAGACATAAAGGATTCCTAACTAAGTGTTTATTGCAATAGGCTACAATACTCCTTTACAGGAGGTTAAGATATGTTTCCTCTCACCTTAACACTCAGTTCACCTAATTTATCTAACTGTCCTAAAGGTACAGCGTATTGCTAGGCTGAGATTTTAATCCTCTTACAAGGATGCTATGCGCAAAAGCTCTGTCTAGTTAGCACTTAAGCATTCATGAGAAATCAAAAGCACACTGAATTTTAAATGCATGAAAACAGAGTCTGTGGAGATGCTTTAAAATATAACGATGGATCAAATCTCTTACAAGATATGGTTCAATGATCTAACGATAAAATCTTCAAGCTATCACCATAAATACCATTTGTGAGAATTTCTAATCAAATCGACAAAGTCATAAACATGGAAATAACACTAAACACTATGCATTAAATTCAAAAACTGCTAAGGAAATGAAATTAACAGTATACCAATCCACGCAGGGCCCATCCACGCTTTAATGGCACACTGAAGTAAACTCAAGCAACGATAGTATTAACGCATAAACACTGCTAGAGTAAAACCGTGACTATATTTAAGTGCTGTAGATTGCAATCACATACAAGAGTTCGGTTCTCAAACAATACAAAGAGATAATAATCGTAACTGTCCTTGAAAACAAAATAATACGCAGTCTTTATCTGCTCGTCCCTATTTGAATCGAATGTACATTCATTAAGCAGGTGTTTCTGCTTTTACAATGGAGTGATTTTTGGTCATTTCTAATCTAAACCGATTTCCAGAAAAAACAAAACAAAACCTGTTTGGGAAACCGTGGCTTTTTACTACCTTTGTAACCAAAAGGCTGGGGTTTGACCAGCGTTGACCGCATAACCAGGAGCTTTTGATTTGCTGTAGAATCGATTTTTCACCATGCATGTACATTCCAGGTCTCGTTCCTATCCATTGCTTTGGCTTTCCTGTCATGCCACGTGTCAGATGATAAACCATTTACAGGATGTTATGACTTCCTGTAATCTTTTTGTTGAAAATTCCTAATTTCTAACATAAAAATTCATAAATTAACTTTAATGTAAACTAACAACTATAATGCTATTAATTAATCAATTTCGATGGATATAAGGGGTCTATGGAGGAAAAAGATAGACAAATGATGGTGTTTCTAGAAGAAAAATATGGTAATGGAATGGTACCAACATCTCCCCCAAGCTTAATGATTTAGCATGTCCTCATGCTAATCCTGATGTGCTGCCTCTATACTCTGTTCCTGCCTATACCTCTGCTGCCTTTAACAATGCATCTATGTTCTTCTTAGCTTGGGAATCTTTTTGAATGTGGAGCTCATGCTTCAAATTCTTGTATTTCTCCTTGAGGGCTTTCTTTTGAGTATACCATTTGGTTGCCCACTTGCAAATGCCAGTTTGTTCAGCCTTGAGCTATTTGATTTGCTCCTTAAGATTCTCATTCTTTTGCTGGGTTTTCTTACTCTGAGTTTTCAACATTTCGTTCTCCCTCTTAATGACTTTCTCCAACATGTTGGCCTCCATCAGTTCTTCTTTTAACTTTTCAATTTGTTTTTCCAGCCTCCTTTGTTTCTTGATTACAGTTGGTGACTCTTTTCCTTGCCTATTGTTGCTCTCAACCTCCGTTTCGTCTTCTGGTCTAGGCTGTGAGTGAGCACTGCTCTCGATGTCCATCAGTGCATGTGCATTTGATTCTGGTTGATCTTCTTGTGGCTGGGTCTTTTGTGCTCTCATGGATCTTCTTGTATATGTAGTGAAAATTTTATCTTGCTCCATTTTCTGGGCAGTCGCTTGTCTCATCTTTCTCGTCCTCACACTAGTACTAGGTGGAGGGACATTGCTTTATTTGCGCACAGGTATCTCTTCATCAATGTCAAGCATAAATCCTGAGTGCTCTTGCTGTTCTTGCTCATCCTCTCCATCTTTGATTCGATTGGCAACCAGAAATTCCTTCCATGTCTTTCCCCTTTTCTGCACTTCAAATTCAATGAGAATTTTAATTAACCTGAAATGATACAAGATTTTGTCCTCATTACCCTTTTTCTTTTGGATAGTTTTTGACATCTTGGTCAAGCTTTGCAAGAGGAAATATGGTAAACTAATGGTGCACTGCCCTTTTAAATGTAACAGGAGTTTGATGTGGTATAAATAGACTATGCTATAGCGACCCTCACACATAACAAATTTCTGAATGATATACACCATTTCGCCCCATGGATGCATCAGCCAGCTCCTAGGGACACCCTTCTTCCAGTTAACAGATGAAACCCTCGACCTAGACATGAATTGGGTCCATGATTTTTTCCTTGAATTGTTTTATTTTGAAGTATTTTTCTCCTTCTCGGTTGATCCCCAAGGATTGTGCTATGGTGTCTTCTGAGATCCTAAATGAGAAATTGCCTATCAATGCTTTCTCTCCATTAAATGTAAAGGAAAATTATTTAGTTACTTCCTCATTGCTCCCATTAAACTTCTCCAAGAAGGGTAGCCATTGTTTTTCTCTTAAAATTGCAATACAGTCATCGTGGTACTGAGAACTATCAAATATGTTTGGCTCTACTCTATTAGTCATTTTGACAGAGAAACTCCTGCTCTAACCCTCTTCGTTTATGCTTGATAATTTAACAAGGGTATTTTGGTTTGTTACCTTTGTTTTTCGCTCACACAACCGACCTGGTAGCGCTCTCTATTCTTCAAGATCAGCTTCTTCAATGGCGTAGGCAGCGATCGGATGACTGTTCTTGAATTATGGCGGAGGTGGAAACTTGTGAGCCCAATTACTGTGCTTTCCTTTCGTAGCACTTGCTGTTCTCGACCTTTGTTTTTGAAATCACAACACTTGAATTGCTAGTATGGAACGCCCTCTTTACAACTGAGAATGAAATGGAATTTTAACAATCGACTTGACCCAATTCACTATAATAATAACAGAGCGTATTCATATTTCAATGACAGAGGAGTAGCTATACTGGGTTGTATGAGTATCATCATGAGAACGCCGTAAGCATGTATGGAGTACTGGAGTATAATAACGGATAGTTGTTTGCATGAGTCGACTTGGTCGAGCGATCATGTTATAACTTGGCCATTCAAAAACAATGAATAAAATCGTGTAGCATTTGGCTTTCCAATAGTTCACCACCTGTCCCTTGCTCATTGGTACTTGGTCGAATAGGGAGATGTCAGACCGATAGTAAGGTTTGATGGCCGATGAGGAGTTAATAACAAGGTTGGGAGGGTGGTATAATAGAAGATTTTAAAAAAATTGTAGGAGTACGGGGATAGGCTAGAGTGTTGGAAAATGATAGGAATTAGGAATATGACAAGGGTGATGGATATATAGGTGTTTTCGAAATTGATCATAAGCAGTTATAGTCATCACATTTAACACTAAAATAATATAAGAATTTAAATGTTAAAAATAAAAATTATAACAATACATTACACTTTTATTGGTTGATCAAGAGTTGGGTTGGCATGCATAGGTAGCACTGGTCTTTCTTGTTCAGATATGACTAATCTTTGCTATCCATAATAGGTCCCTCTGAGATTAATTTGGATACAACAGGTCCCTCTGAGATCTGGAGAATGTTTGTGCAGCTTCTTTGAAATTTGGAAAAGAACTATATGTGTGCAGCTTCCTTGATCTTTGGTGTTTGATGGAGCCTCGGTGACAAGCAACCTTTGAATCTCTGTTGAAACTTTGTTTAAGCTTTGTTGAAGTAGCTAGCTTGAGATAGCAGTCTCTAACAGGTCCCTTTGATGTTTGTTGAACAGGTCCCTCTAATGTTGATGCTGGTAACATGGTCTTCTGAATAGGTCCCACTGCATAGTGCTTAAACAAGTCCCTCTAATTAAAACAAAGACAAAAACAACTATTTTATTGAAATACTGAAGTGCTGAAACAAACTCTTTGAGAATTTAAAATGAGGAGATAAACTCTTTGATAATTTACAATGAGGAGATGAGATAAGAAAAACAAAAATGCTAATGCGTCTCCCCCACTAAAGCTTTGACTTGTCCTCAAGTCATTATTGAATCGATGAATCAACACGAAACAAAAAGAACAAGGAATTCTTACCAGCCAAAGAATTAGTTTTCAAGTAAGAATTTTGGGTTAGAGGGTGCCAGAGTCTGGTTTCCACATCTAAACCATTATTATGTATTTTTATTTATTTATTATTATTATTTTTTTTTTTAATTTCGAAATTGAAATGAAATGAACTAAGGTAGAGATACTGCAGCTGAAGGCTGCAATATCTCAACCTCCCTTTGCTGAGATACAGTTTGAAGAAAATCCTCCTTGGTGATGGGCTTATGATAGAGTTTCAACCTGTGGCCATTGACAAGAAAGGGGTGACCTTCTCCATCAATGGTAATAAGCTTGACTGACCCATTCTCATAAACTTGAACTATTTCATATGGGCCCATCCAATGTGTGGTAAATTTGGCTTTATGATCTCTGAATTTAGAGTCAAAGAGTAAAGCCCAGTCTCCTTCTTTGAAATGTTTCTTTTTGATATGTGCATCATGCCACTGCTTCCTTTGTTTCTGCATGAGGAGTGTTGTCTCCTCTGCTTGCTGCCTCATTTCATCCAGCTGGTTCAACTGCAAAATTCTTTCTTGTTGTGCTTCATTCAGATCAATTCCTAAATCTGCATCCATCTTAAAATTATGTATTTGAAACTCAATAGGAAGCATTACCTCTTTTCCATACACCAACTGATATGGTGTAAATCCTGTAGTATTCCTCCACGTGATTCTATAAGCCCAGAGTGCATCTTTGAGCTTATCCTCCCAATTCTTTCTGTTCATTGCTACGGTCTTAGTGATAATTCCTTCCAATGTTTTATTTGTGGATTCCACCTGGCCATTGGCCTGTGGATGGTAAGGTGTACTTCTTTTGTGCTTGATTTGATATTTTTCTGTGATGTCTTTAACTAGCTTTGAAGTAAACTGAGTACCTTGATATGTCACTATCTCCCTTGGTACTCCATACCTTACAAAAATTTCTTCAAAAAGGAAGTTTACCACTGTTTGTTCAGTTGCACGGACTAGTGCTTTGGCTTCAGCCCATTTTGTCACGTAATCAGTACATACTAGGATGTACTT
>APFE030357154.1:0-18894 GCA_000404065.3 Pinus taeda | reverse complement strand
CAGGATCAACATACTTTTCCATTGAAATGGTGTTTGTCATAAGGCCAGCTAAATGTCCAATAACATGAATGGTTTGTGGATCAACTCTTTTCCTAGTAGGCTTCTTAAGGCACGGTTCTTTGATGGCTTTAGTATATATGCGAATGTCTTTTATGGCTTGTAGTAGCGGAATTTTTATATAGACGTTCTTTAGCTCATCTAAAACATCAAACTGTGGTATAGACATGGGAATTTCTGTTTGGACCAATCGATCTGGAAAAGGTGGTGGATACAATGGTTGCATTTGTTTGTGTTTGATATCATCATTTGGTTTCCTTTGAATGGGAGTTTCATTTTCATTTTCCTCATTTTCTCCTTGTTTTTCAATTGCTAGAGATTCTTTGTGAAGTATCTTACCCGACCTCAAATTGATATTTTGCAAGGGTAATGTGGGATATGAGGGTCCCTCATCTACATTGTAAGCCGGTCTCTTGGCTCTGTTATTTGGATTTGGTACAGGTTGAGCAGGGATTTGAGTAGGTCTAAGAGGTTGTGGGTTAGATGGGAGTTGTAATTGTGGTGGATTTATTGGTGGAGGAGCAGGCAATGCTTGTTGAGTGGGTTGGGGTAGATGTGGGTAAACAACTTGCTGTTGAGGATATTGCTGATATGATTGAGGATATGGCGAATATGGTTGATGGTATTGTTGATATGGCTGCGAATATGGTTGGTATGGTTGAGGGTATGGTGGATATTGTTGAGAGTATTGCTGAGATGGTCTCCATTGTTTTTGTGGGTAACTTTGGTGCTGCCATAGCATGGGTACATTCCATGAATTATGAGCATACATCTGATCATGTGCAGGAAATTGTAAATTTTGGTTTGGGAACATACCTTGAGGTGGAGGTCTTGGCTGCCATGGTCTCTTTGCGCCATAAAATACACATTCTCCATATCTGTATTGGTTGCCACATTACAATTCTGCAAAACCTTAACTTTAGAGCAATGAAATATATCATGATTTTCAGTACAAAAGGCACAAACTTGAATATTTTCTAATGGGCAATCTTTTAAGGAATGCTTCTTCCGGCATTTTGGACAAAAGATAGCCATCATTTGATCTTCCTCCTCTTGTCTTTTCTTAGCTTTAAGAGTGTCAATCTGGGTCCCTAATGTACTCAACAGATCTGTTTTGAATTCCTCTAACAAATTTCCTATTTCAGCTCGTGTCACACTGGCTGAAGCAGATTTTGTGGCTTTGGATGATATGGTTCTCTTTCCAATTTTGGCTTTGCTCCTAGAATACTTTTCACATAGATCAGCAATTTCTTCGAAAGGTAAGGTGGAAATATCACCTTGCCCATCAAATTAAGATCATCTAAGTATTCCTCTCGAATGCCCTTCAAAAATATTGTTCTAATGGGATCAAGAGTCATGGATCGATGTTTTGATTTTTGTAAATTATAAGCAAATCGTTCCAAGTACTCTTCTAGACTTTCATCCTCTTGTTGATTCATCCTAAAGATATCATCTTTAGAATCCTTTGATCTACAATAAGGTTGTTATTTCCTTAGAAATATTCTTCGCATGCCATCCCAATCAGTTATTGCATGCTCACCAAGTCCCATGAACCATCTTAGTGCTGATGCCTTTAATGTTGATGGGAAGAGTCTAAGCCTATGGGCATCATCTGTGTAACCATATGTTCGACATACAATGTCAAACTCAAACAAGAATGAATCTGGGTCTTCTGAAGCCATGCCATAAAAGTTTTGTAACACAGAAGGAGGTATGTTTTTCATTTTTATTTCCTCATCATGATTGTCCTTCTGGTCAATGGGTAGGAAATTTAAAGGTTGATTTCTTCCTCCTCTTCCCTTGATCGTGTTGTTTGTTCAGGAGTGGGTCTTGCTGCTGATCCTACTCCCTTCCTCAGCCATTTTTGTATAGATTCCTCTGGTGAATTTGATTGTTGTTCAGTATCACTCGTTCCAAAGAGTTGTTTTCTAGAGATTGTTGAGTTATTTTTTCTATTTCCCTCTCTTTGTAGAAGATTCAGGGAAATGCTTCTTCTGTGATTCGTGTGCCAATAGGATTTGTCTCTCAATAAGTGTAAGTCTTTGGCCTGATTTGTGTTTATCCTCTAATTTTTGTATGGTGGTTTCCTCAGCTGGTGTTGTGTGTTCAGTTTTTCCCAAAGGGTCTGCTCCTGGTGATAGGTTAGTTTTTGGATGGGGGGTTTTTGTGAATCTGCCTCTATTATCTCTAGATCTAGGCATAAGCAAACATGATCTCTAAAGTGACAATCAAATCTATGTTGTGTTGTGTTGTTTTTTTTTTTGGTTTGTTTTTGTTGATTTACATTTTTTTAATTTATATTTTGATTTTTTTTCGAAATCCTCTAACTACGCCTCCCCGGCAGTGGCGCCAAAATGTAGTGGCCAATCTAGGGTGCTAGATTAGACTAGATTTATTATCGACCAAGGTAAGTAAACTTCGAGGCATGTGTCTAAAATCTATAGACATAAAGGATTCCTAACTAAGTGTTTGTTGTGATAGGCTACAATACTTCTTTATAGAAGGTTAAGATATGTTTCCTCTCACCTTAACACTCAGATCACCTAGGTTATCTAACTGTCCTAAGGATACAACGTATAGCTAGACTGAGATTTTAATCCCCTTACAAGGATGCTATGCACAAAAGCTCTGTCTAGTTAACACTGAAGCATTCATAAAGAAATCAAAAGCACACTGAACTTTAAATGCATAAACAAACAGAGTCTATGGAGATGCTTTAAAATATAACGATGGATCAAATCTCTTACAAGATCTGGTTCAATGATCTAACCATAAAATCTTCAAGCCATCACCATAAATACCATTTGTGAGAATTTATAATCAAATCGACAAAGTCATAAACATGGAAATAGCATTAAACAATATGTGTTCTATTTAAATTCAAAAGCTGCTAAGGAAACAAAATTTACAGTATACCAATCCACGCAGGGCCCGTCCACGTTTCAATGGTACACTGGAATAAACTCAAGCAACGAGAGTATTAATGCATAGACATTGCTGGAGTAAAATCGTAACTATATTCAAGCGCTGAAGATTGCAATCACATACAGGAGTTCGGTTCTCAAATGATACACAGAGATAATAATCGTAACTGTCTCTGAAATCAAAATAATACACAGTCTTTATCTACCTCCCTATCTGAATCGAATGTACATTCATTAAGCAGATGTTTCTGCTTTTACAAGGTGATTTTTGGTCATTCTAATCTAAACCGATTTCCAAAAAAGACAAAATGAAACCGGTTTGGAAACCATGGCTTTTACTGCCTTTGTAACCAAAAGGTTGGGGTTTGACCTAGCATTGACCGCATAACCATGAGCTTTTGATCTGCTGTAAAACTGATTTTTCTCCATGCATGTACATATAGGATCTCATTCCTATCCATTGATTTGGCTTGCCTATCATGCCACATGTTAGATGATAAACCATTTACAGGATGTTATGACTTCCTGTAATCTTTTTGTTGAAAATTCCTAATTTCTAACATAAATTCATAAATTAACTTTAATGCAAACTAACAACTATAATGCTATTAACTAATCAATTTCGATGGATATAAAGGGGTGTATGGAGGAAAGAGATAGACAAATGATGATGTTTTTAGAAGAAAAATATGGTAATGGAATGGTACCAACACACATAAAAGATATAAGATCTTCATTTATTAAATATCCTTATAACATGAAAAACACAAATCTAACTACAAAATGAAATATCAAAATAACAGGGTATAAGGTTAGAAATACAATACAAGGATGCCCCATGGCATCAGATGCATTGAATATAGTGCATACTGAGCATTTGATGTGGAACAATCCGCTTCAAAACTCTCAGATGAAGTATGTAAGATATGCATGACATGTCTTTTTTCATTTTGCATCTGCTTTGTCAACAATAATGGATCAGTCTCACAAGTGTCATGAGTTATAACTTGATCTTTTATGACTGGTTGATTAACCATGTGAGCATCAACATGATTCTTATTAATTTCTATTTTATCCGGGTCACCTTCAATTAGCCACTTTTCAATGGAACAAATGACCTTCTCATAATAAGATGGAGCTTTCTGTAGAAGACAAGGAGGCTTATGATGTGTTGATGTTTCCTTGTTTCTTTCATCCTCTGATTGATGTTGAAATTTCTGTACCGATATTGTTATGGCATCCATCTTGTTAGAGTGTTCAACCTTCATAACACTGACTTCCTTGACATGGTTTTCCTCCATGGTCAATAACTTATTCTAAAGACATATTTGACCAGCTTCCATATCTTTTATTACTTTGTCATTTTCTGTTTTTATGGTCATCAAACAATTTTTCGTAGAGCTCATTTCTCTGTCATGATTAGCTTTCATGATTTCCATTTCCTTAGCACGCTGACTTTGCATGTTGGTCCTCATAGCCTCCATATTCTGAGCACATTTTTCTATTACGATGGCTACATGATTGTAGTGTTTAATTTTCATGATTTCCATCTCCTCATCACGTTTTTCCAGTTGAGTGTACACAATTCTCATATCCTTGACGTAATCAGTGATACATTTTTCTTGATTAAGCTCCATATTTTTTACGAGCTATGTTTCACTGAAATGCATGTCTTTAACCAACTGCTTTAATTCTTCTATAAGATGCTTATCATTCTCCCTTTCATTGTCGACACTGATTTCATAACTTGTTCCTGCTTTTCCACTGTCATGGATTCGTCTTACAACGGTACAAGTGGATGGCACATTCTGATATGGAGAATTGTCTTGAAATCTTTCATTAACAGTTGGATCCTTTACAAGATCACTTTCATCGTATTGCATAATATTAGGGGCATAAGATGAGCTACTTTGATCTTCATATCGATCTTTAAAATCATTGATGAGGTCTTGTAAAGAAGCGAAATAATCTTCAGGAAAATTATGAAACCAATTCAAAGCATCACCTTCTAAAGAAGAGGCAAATAGACACATCTTGAAGTTTTCATGTTTATATTGGGAAGAACTACAATATTTGATTATTGTATGAGTAATCTTGCATAGATTCTTTCTAGCAGCAGCTGAATCACCACCCGAGAATAAAGGTAATTTATGAATGGCCTCTTCCGGCATATCATGGAGAAAATTAGTAAAATTACACTGGGTAAACAAGTCATCTATGATAAGGGGATAAGAAGGGACCAAATGGATGCTAGAGAGAGATCCCTACTCAATAAAATCAAGAGGTGCACAAGAAGCAAGCTTCTAGTAGAAATTCTTGTAAGAAATGAAAGAAGTGGAGTCGCCACTTGAACATAAATCTAGCACTAGGATCCAAAAGGAAAAAACAACTGGATATAAGGGAGGGTTTCTTGTATGAGAAATAATGGATGAATAAGTGGAGTCACCACCCAAACAAGAAACGACCCGAAATGTCTAAGTGCGAAAAGTGCAGATGAAACGATTAATGAGATGACAAAAGATGAAGTGATGAAAAGATCAAATGACGCCAAAAAATGGTGTGCTGCTTGACAGGCTAATGAATGGCGGAAAAGATGAGATGATTAAAATGATGTCGAGGAAACCAAGGAGAGAAAAACTCTATCCCCGACAACGGCACCAAAAAATTTTATCGTTGCTGGCTCAAATGAAAAGATGAGAAATGAGAAGAATGATGAGGAAATGTCGTTGAAACGCCGAGAATAAAATGTCCTCGGCAACGACGTCAAAAAATGTTGTTGCACATAATGTCTAGGAACCTCGACAATGGCTTAGATCGGGGGTTGTCACCCTGATCCTGAATATCTATGTTTAAGCTATCTCCCTATAACAGGCTAAGGGGGGTAAACCCTATGGAAAAATGCAATGAAGAAGAACTAGTTGGGAACCAACCAGTTTGGGAGACACAGTGAAGTGATCAAGTACTTGATTAAGATTTAGCAAGACTTATAGGATTTGATTAGATTTTAGACAACAAGAAAGGGATTATCAGTAACCCCAATCCTATCTCTGTGGAATCCTGTTCCTCGGTCGAAACATACAACAATAACATGATCCTCTTGACCACACAGTCTCGAAGATGGTGATACCAGATATCAATGTGCTTGGACCTATCATGAAAAACTAGATTCTCAGAGAGTTTGATACAACTCTGGTTATCATAGTAGATCATTGTAGGATCCATCCTTTGATTAAACAATCCCACTAGAATCTTCCGCATCCAAATGGCCTCACATGCAGCTTGACTAGCAGCCATGTATTCAGCCTCTGCTGAGCTAAGTGCAACTGATCTTTGTTTCCTGCTGTACCAGGAAACTGCAGTTGAACCAAGGTTAAGATTCCTCCAGAAGTTCTCTTCCGGTTTGATGGAATCCCTGCCCAATCCGCATCTGTGAAGCCCTAAAGCTTCACTCCCTCTGTCCGTCTATACCACAATCCAAACTGAGATGTGCCTCTGAGGTATCTCAGCACATGATTTGTTGCCTTCCAAAACAGATTGGTAGGCTGAACAATAGCTTGATTCAATTAGTTCACTGCAAAGCATAAGCCGGGTCATGTGTTCACCAGATACATAAGTGAACCCACCAGCTTCTAATAAACAGTAGCAGTTACTACCTTACCTGAAGTAGCATCCTCCTTCCTCCAGTTCCTAGCTAGAGGAGTCTACATGGGCTTACACTTCTCCATGTGAAAGCGCCTGAGTATCTCATTGGCATACTTGCCTTGAGACACAAATACTTCACCATCTTTCTACCACACCTCCATGCCTAGAAAGTAGTGCATAAGGCCCATGTCCTTCATCTCAAACTCTCTTGCAAGGTCCTCCTTGCAAGATTGTATCAGTTGATCATCACCTGTCAAAATCAAATCATCGACATAAAGAACAATGATCAATGTTTTACCTTCTACCATGATGTGGTAAAGGTTCGCATATGCTTCACTCTTGGTGAAGCCCACGCCGATGAAATAGTTGTTGATCCTAGTGTACCAAGCATGGGGTGCTTGCTTCAGCCCATACAGAGCCCTCTTGAGTCTGCACACATGCGACTCACGATCGAAGGTTTCGAAACCTTCTGGCTGCTCAATGTACACCTCCTCCTCAATCTTCCCATTAAGGAATGGTGTCTTCATATCCATCTAGTGGATCTTCCACCCCATATGAGATGATAGTGCCAACATCGATCTAATCGATGAGTACCTTGCTATGGGAGCAAAAGTCTCATCGTAGTCGATCCCCTCGACCTATGAGAAACCTCGGGCAACAAACCTTGCCTTATGTTTCTCAACACTGCCATCAACTGCCTGCTTTACCTTGTAAAGCCATCTGGAACTCACCACTAACTTGCCCTGAGGCCTTGGGACAAAATCCCACACATTGTTATGAATGATAGAGCTGTACTCCTCTACCATTGCATCAACCCAGACTGGTTGCTGCATTACCTCCTCGAATGAAGAAGGTTCAGTATCTACACACTCCCAAACGAGGGCCATGTACCTAGTGTACTGCTCGGGTGACCTCCTTTGTATCCGCTGAGAAGATGGTTGTCCCACATTCTCCCGTGCATCTAGCATCAACCTATCAGCTTCCCTGGAGAATTTCCGCCCATCTCTAGAAGTATCAGCATGAGTGGATGTCTCCACTCCCGGATCCTCTGCATGTAGCTGCTCCGCATCAATCTGAGGCTCCTCCTCCTTAAGAACTGAAAGTTCCTCCTCTGCATGCAACTTGAGCTCCCTCTCAAGTGACACTTGCATGGATTTTGCTCATTGAACTTCAGATCCCTGCGTACCACAGTCCTTTGAGTGGAAGGCAGGTACACCGATAGTTGTTGGGTGTATCTGTGTACCCCACAAGTATTCCCAACTCAGTTGTTGGGTGTAGCTTCTTTCTGGCATATTTGTTCACATGATAGTAAATTGATGATCCAAATATTTGGAAGTGACTTACATTAGGTCGCTTCTCGGAATAGGCCTCCATAGGTGTCTTCATTCCCAGTATACAGTGTGGGCTTCTGTTTTGCAAGTATATTGCTATATTGCATGCATCAGCCCACAAATGCAGTGGTAGGCTTTGGTCATGCAACATCGCTCGAGCTACTCCCACAATCGATCTGTTCTTCCTTTCGGCCACCCCATTCTTCTATGGGTTATGGGGTGCTGTCAATTCCCATTTAATTCCTTCTACAGTGCAAAAGTCTTTAAACTGTTGGGAGACATACTCTCCACCATTGTCGCTACGCAAGGATTTTATTTTATTTCCAGATTCTTTCTCTGTTAAGGCTTTAAACTCACAAAATCTTAAGAAGATTTGATCCTTCTTTTGCATAAAGTAGATCCAGCATCTACGAGAAAAATGATCAATAAAAGCAACATAGTACCTTTGTTTAGTGGTGGAGGTTGTAGAGAATGGTCCACAAACATCTGAGTGAACTCGCTCCAGGATTGCTCCAGCTCTACTGTCTCGATCCAGAAAGGAAGATTGCACATACTTACCCAAGGTACAACCTTTGCATGTAGTTGTCTGCTCAAGTTTTCCCTTTGTTAATCCGGTAGAAATCTGTTGCATGATCTTCAGGGCTCCATGGTGCAACCGACCCAGTCTTCTATGCCATAGCTCGCCAACATCTTGGCTCTGCACCATCTCAGCTTTGGAACTCAAAGTAGCACAGTCGTCTACCTCCAGCTTGTAGAGATTCTTAACTCGAAACCCTATTCGCTTTGTCTGTCCAGTACCGATATGCCTTAGGAATACCTTTCCTTTACTAAAGACTACATCATAGCCTTTATCTTCTAGCATAGCGACAGACACAAGATTCTTCTTCAGAGCTGGTACATACTTTACATCAGTCAGGGTGAGGGGAGCTCCATGCTCCCTCTAAAACACAACCGTACCCTCACCTAAAACACAGTACTTTCCATCATCACCCATCTCGATCTACATCTGGAGATCCTTCTCCTCCAAGGTATTGAAAAGATTCTTGTCACCTGACATGTGGAATGAAGCTCCATTGTCCAGGTACCACACACATTCCACCATGGATGAATCCATGCATGCGATAAGTAAGAAATCCAGCTCAAACTGCGAGGCCAATGCCTCACCATCAAGTCCCTTCGAGGAACCCTTCTTGGATTTCTTCTGTGAACAATTCGTAGCATAATGGCCCACTTCATGATAATGAAAGCATCGCACTTTTGATTTGTCAATCTTCTTCCCACCATGGGAAGAACCGGATTTGGGATGGGATGCCTTCCCTTTCCCTTTCCTTGTCTTACTCGCTAAGGCTAGATTTTCCTCATCATCTTGCTTCAATGAGGATCCATCTCTAGTGCTTCTTCTTATTTCCTCCTGCATCAGTTCCGACCAAAGTCATTCCCAATTTGGCAGTTTTTCTCTTCCATTAACCGAGTCTTTGTAGCTATGGCAGCTCTTAGGAAGACCAAGGAGTGCAAGACTCACCATGTCATCATCAACGGTCGTGATCCCTACACTTCCAAGCTCATCCCTGCAGGTGGTGAGCTTGTTCAGATATGTAGAGATCGTGTCGCCCTTTTCACACTTGATCTTATGAAGCTTGTATTTCAGTGCCAACTTCCTCTAATCACTATTGTTCTGATATAGATCTTTCAATGTTTTCCACATCGAAAACGGTGTCTCCTTCACATGGAGGCTCGAGACAATGTGGTCTTGAACTCCCTCCAAGAGGATTCTCCTTGCTCTAGCCACACATTTCTTCCATTCCGCCAGTTGAGTAGCATCAGTCGGCTTGGAGACTTCTTGATCAATGAAGTCCTTTAGACCATTATCCTCTAATACTACCTCCATGTGATCCTTCCAGGCTATATAATTCGAGCTGCCATCAAGGGCATACTCGAGTCTTAAACTGCTAAACGCCATTGGTGAAATTGAGATGTGATAAGAACTCAATTTCTATATTCAGGAACCACAAACTTCAAACTCCTCCTTCTTGTATATTGTTCTTCGCCTTGATCTCCTTTGCTCCAATACCATGTAGAAGTTCCCACTGTAGATCAACATATTATGCAATATACTAAAACACAATACAAGATCTACTTCTACAACACTTTGCAAAAGCTTAATCGAATTGAGCAAGATCAAGAGAACACATATAATTGAGAATGAGAAATCAATCACACATAACACAGAAGAAATAACTTGGGGAAAGCCTCAGCCTAAAACCCCAATCTCTGTATTATCATACAAGTGGAAATCTTGTTCAAGTTACAAAAAGAATCTGCTCTCAAGCTATCCTGCTCTCTCTGCAATCAAACAATACAACTCACAAACTGAATAAACATAGTATATGTCCTCCTCAAGCCCTCCATGCCTCCTATTTCCTTGAGCAGTTTTTCTTGGGGTCCAGTGAAGTCACATGTGTGAATTGGCCTCATGTAACTTGAACAAGTAACTACGCAATCCTCAAGGAAAGAATTCCTTCTGCATGCAAGGAATATTCACAATGGAATATTCTAGCAACTGATAGTACACTGCCCCTCCATCTGATCTCAACTGGGTCTTTGACTAAACTAATATGCATGAGTTATTTATGAGAGAATATTCAGTTATCTAAAGTGCAATAGTTACATGCATGCAAGCATTAACTAACTGAACTTACATTAATTCAACAAACTATTTGAATTAATCTAACTGGACTTGACTCAGTTAACTAAGCCAGCTAATTATAACTCAATATTACACTCATCCTTATCTCTTTAACTAATGGATAAATTCCTCAATTAATGGAGAAACTGTTGCATGTCCCCACATAGACTTCATGTTTGATTTTCCTTAACTAATTAATTCAAGATCAGTTAATTAATTATTTTACAAATAACAGCGAAGATCAAATTCGAATTTTACTTCACTATTTTAGTTTAGGGACTGACTAAAATAGGAAGGTATCCCAAAATGCTATTTATAGAATGCTATTTTTAACACTTCTATTTTTCATTCGTTGTTGTTATGTTCAACACTGGTTGAACTTCTATTTATAGCAGTGCTATTTTTAGCATTTCTTGTTGCTATTTTCAACACAGAGCAACATAATGCATGGAATGGAAGAGCGATTTGAGGGGGGATGGCTTTGCTGGGACGCATAGGAGAAAGAAAAAAGTTGCAGGGAAGGGTGCAGATCTATGAAGGAAGGAGCAGATGCGAAAAATGCAGGTAGAGGGCAGCGGATCAGGTATGGAATGTGATGGAAATGAGGAACGATTTAAGGAGAAAGAGAAGCGAAGGGAAAGGACAGTGTTTGAGAGCTGCGGAAGAGATGAATGCAGGAGGAATAACATAACAAGGAAAAGTTGCGTTTTGAGGGAGGTGAAGCTGCGGGCTAGGGTAGGAATGAATGGCAACGACAGAGAGGAATAGGTTGAGGAAATGGAGAAGAGAAAAATGCAGGAAGGCAACAATGAAGAGGGAGGCTACAACAACAAATGGCGAATAAACAATTTTGAAATCTCCTAGAGACCTAAAAAAACGTAGCAAGAGCAAAAACGATTTCGAAAAAAAAAATCCCTTTGGAAAACCCCAGTCAGCAAACAAATCTGAAAACCTCAGGAAGCAAAGAAACTATAGCCCAAACTCAATATAAACCCAGAAAACGAATTTCACACTTATGCTTCAGATTTATGAATGAAACCCTCGTAAAGTTATTTCTAGATTAAAAAAAAAAAAGTAAAAACACTTGGACTGTAAAATAATGACCCTGCAAAAGATGGTTTTAAGGCCATATCTTATCCTTCAGGGCCTAGATCTGGCTTCAAATCAAACTTCATCTTCAGATCTGCAACCTGTACTTGAAAATAAAAAACACCCAGAACCCGGATATACAAAAAAAAATAAAACCCAAGAAAACCAAAGTCAGAAAACCCAAAAAATTTAGAGACAAGAATGACAGAACTATATCAAATCTAGAGAGTGTGAGTCCAACTCCACTCCCAGATATGATAATCTAAGGCTCTTAACAACTAGATTTATTAATTTAGCACATGAAAAAGATTAAATTTTTAAATTTTAAATGAGGTGCTTAGCTCAAAACCCTTCATGCATCACCAATAAAATCTTATGATAAGCCCGACATCAAATCAAGCTGGGCCCTTCAGAAAATACGGATCAGGAGTTGGCTGGTCCAATCGAAAACTTCCCCTAATGCCCGAGGATCTGAAAATCAAGACTTCCCTGCAAAACTCAATTCAACCATCAAAATGGAGCGAGAAAACAATAATAAAATTTAGATAAATACAGATACCTGCTATTATATTCAAAACTTAAATGATCATTTAAACCCTATCGACTGAGCAAAATACCTGCACCCAAATCACTCTTTAGAAAATATCAGCAATAGCTAAAAAGAAATTTATGCATGAAAATGACACAGCTTACAGTATTTCCATGAAGAGTAACATTGACGTAAATTAACCCCAAAGTATTTCTTTATTATTCACAAAAAGATTACATGAGAGCTTTAGCTTAGCACACGACTCAAAGATTTGATGGATTGATTGACAAATGACCTCCTATTTAAAGATAAATCCTTCAACAGCTAATTCAAGTGATCCTCGTCAAATGAATCTCGACTGTTGATGAGGATCAAAATTTCTTTTAATCTCATCCGTCGAAATTTTAAATTCTTGAGGAAATTCAAAATTTTCAATTAAATGCATTTCAAAAATTAAAATTTTGAATTAATTTCCTCAAAATTTTAACTTTGACTTAACCCCAGGGACCAAAGGCTTAAAATTTAGCAAAATAATCAATTTACCTTAGTCCTGGAACCTCTTAAAATTTAATTTTTAAGGACTGACGAATTTTGCCTTCGGAGAATTTAAATTTACATAGGAGCTAGAATTAATTAGATTTCTGGCTTAGGATTTGAATTAATTTTTGGCCAGAAAATTTAATTAATTAACCTATGAGGGTATAAATTATTTTTCTAACTCTCAAGACACTTTACATCATAATTTTCATATTTTTTACATCTCAAGGGGGATAACCCATCTGTAAAAGACCATCACAGACTACCCATTTCTGCAACACAAATATAATCCTATAGACTAAGCAATTTGTAATAAATTAACCTAACCAAATAGTTAGGATTATTCCCAAATCACTTTTACATAGACTCGATCTAGAACACTAGGACTCGCCTAATATCCTAGTGATAAAATACATTCCAGCTTTGGGGTAAGACTGAAGGAAAACTCTATCGACCATCCAAGAATGGATCGACAAGACAAAAAACCTCCCGGAATGTAGATCATCACTAGAAAAGTAGGTTTATTTAGGCAATACATACATGACACATATCTGTAGAGATTATTTACATCATATACATGCATAATGGGTTTACATTATAACATGATCCTGAAGCTGATGATGGTATCTGAATGACACGCACATCGATCAAGCACTATCCCTTTTGCGAAAAAAGGGGGTGTACAGCTATGGGTCATTGACACATAGAAGTCAACACCTCCATAGCCTTCTCATTCAATTTAATGTTGAATCTTGTGGTCAAGAAGGGGTCGCTCCGATCAGGTTGGCCATAAATGAAAATAGAAGTGTCATTCCAAAATCAGATTCCCTTCTTGTAAATTCAAAGGGTAACATATTCAGGAAGGAAACATAAGGGCCGAGAGTGCCCTCTCATCTGCATTTGGAGAGACAAACTAAACTACCATAAATAAACAAGCATATTAAAATAGGGGTTCGATTCTTGTCTTGGAAGAGAGGATTCTTGAGGAAAAATCAATGTTGGAATAACAAATGGATAACACTACATTGGACAGTTGTTTTTCACCCTTCAGTTTCTTTACCTGGAGATTGCCAAGCCTGAGCATGAGGGGAGTGTGATTAAACGTATAGGTGTTTGATGGGATTGATAAAACATTGGTGCTTGCTAAAATTGGTAAACTATTGTGCTTGTCTCTAGCTGAGAAACCACCTATAAAATGGTTCACTTGTGCTTGTTGGGACTGATAAACCATTAGTGCTAGCTAGAACTGATAAATCATCGTGCTTTCTTTGGCTGATAAACCATCTGTAAGGGAAAACACTCCTACAATTCATGGTTGAATTTCCAGGGAATTTGAATTCTCAAACTCTGGAAATGGCATGGGCATGGCAAGTTATGAAACTAAATATTGTGACTACCTATGTATGGGAGGTTAACGTGGAGCCCTTCTCTAATCACCAACATAAATTAGCGTAACCAAATAAGTAGCCCAAACCTCTGTCTATGAATTACAAATATTAATTAGATTTCATATGTTAGCATAGTTTTTTAGGGTGCACATCCTTTTGCTTCCTACTCTCAAATTGAATTTATGTATTATGTTGTGTATATACATGTAATTAGTAGGAAATTAGAACATTCACTCTTTACTTACAAATTGAATAAATGGTAAAAATTAATATCGTAAATGGTAGCACTTCGATATATACACACACACACACACACACTTGGTGGGATCTCACCCACATCGTACCTCTGTCTAAGACGCTTCACGGTCCTTGAGCATTTGCATTTTACCTGTATGAAATTGATCATGTGTTTGGGTGCCACCAATTGGGCAGGTACAACATTGATAGCTCTGCTTATAAATTAGTTGGGTCGTGTCAGTGTTCTTTTGTGCTAGTTTTAATTGACCTCAATGCGTCTATTAGACATATGTATATATATGTGTGTGTGTGTGTTTCACCACTTTTTTATGAGGTAATATGTTAATTAAAAAGTTATAAGTATTCCTCTTTATTTTGGTATTCATCAACATTGAATAATGAAGCACATAACCACATCTTCCATCGTGATAGTGTTGTGGTAAACCTTCAATATAAATGGTTGGACCCTTGACCCTCAATGGGGCAGAGGTAGGTCCCACATATCCACTATACTCTTGCATTTATCGTCGGCTAACAATGGAAAATGATGGTATAAAGCCCCAATCCCCGATGGGGTCGAGGTAGGTCCTACATATCCATTGTACTCTTGCATTTGTTATTGGTTGACTAAGGAAAATGATGGTATCAACCCTTGGGACTCTGACCCGCAATGAAGCAATCGATGGGTCCCTCACAATTTTACCTTATATCTGTTATGAAACCAACTCACAAAAAGATAGAAAAGATATATCAACACCTTAGAATTTAGCCTCTTCGAGGGGGAAACCTCCTTTACATTACACAAATGAGCAATTCTTGGATGATACAAATGACAAGACCTCCTTTCTATATATAGGAGTCTAAGGGGTCATAATGTAATCAGAGCTGACATAACAATAATAATTGTAAGGGCACAATAATAACAATAGTGGGCTTCTATGGGGCACAATAGTGACAATATGGGCACTACATGGGTACATCAATATAATAAGGGGGTTGTACTAATAACAATAAGGGGTTACACTAGTAGTATAGGGGCCTAACATGCCCCTCTCCTTCAAAAAGCGTTGTCCTCAACGCTTGAGTAGTTCTTGATGCTTTTGTATAAAATCCTTGTCCTCCCATGTGGAATCTTCAGCGGGTAAGTTCTTCCACTTGATGATATACTCTGAAATTGATCGATTTCGTAGCTGTCGGGTTCTTGTTTCTGTGAGTGCTACAGGTTCCAATATGATTTTTCCTTCCGCTTCAATTTCTAACAATATTGTTTGAATTGAGATCTTTTGCAACTTTTGAATAAGTGGCCATACTTCTTCGTCCTTCTTCCATTCATCCCTTGCTTCATTTATCCAATCTGGTTGGATAATAGAAAAGGCACACAACAATGCTTCCACATCCTTATCCTTGAAGAGTCTTCCCATTTGGTAGGGTCGCCATTTTTTAAGTGCATGTAGTATTGCCAACATTTCCTTCTCATCAATATCTTGCTTGAGATGTAGTAGTAAAAATACCCAATCACCTAGATCAAAACATTTTTCACTACGATGTTGATCTACCTGTTGTTTCATTTGATTTTGCACTGAAGTGGCATTATCCTTTAAAAGTTGGAGAACTTGTTGTTGATACTCGATGTGATCTTCCACTACTTGAGCCTTTTTCTTCTTGATATGTCCTTCTATCTCTAGAGTTTGAGGAGTGGTAATTTCTTCCAATCCTTTACAAAATATGGTCGGATTCATTTCTTGATGCTCAATGTGATGTTTCACTTCTTGAACATTTTTCTTCTTGATATGTCCTTCTATCTTGATAGTTTGAGGAGTGGTAATTTTGACCAATGAATTACAAGATATGGTTGGATTCATTTCTTCTTTCTTGATGTGATCTTTCACTTCTTGCATCTTTTTCTTCTTGATATGTCCTTCTATCTTGAGAGTTTGAGCGGTGGTAATTCTTGCCAATGCTTTACAAGATATGGTCTGATTCATTTCTTCTTTCTCTGGGGTGGGGTCCTAGCACATATCCTCTTCTTTTGATGATTCTTGATCTTTCCTCCTGCTCTTCATATTCTATGTAAAATAATTTCTTCGCAGCACACTTATGACCTTTAGGGCATTTGCTATCACAATTGTAACAAAGCCCTTTTTCTCTTTTTTCTTCCAATTGTTGTGGTGTAACCCTTGTAGGTTGTGGAAGGCTAGGAGAAACAGCACTTCCATCTTTATAGTTGCGAAGGGTATGCTTCATAATTTTTCTTTCCAATATGTCACAAAGCCCTTTTACTCTTTCCAATTGTTGTGGTGTTGCTCTAAAGAAGGTGTTGCTCTTTGTATCCTCATAATGTGCTATCATTTCCTCCGTGAAAATTGGCCACGTAACAAATTTTTTACGAGAACAAAGCCCTTTATACCATAAATATCGATTCGGTTCTAAATATGAAGATGCAATACATACCTTTTGTAACAGTGGTACACCATGTAGATCAAAATATTGCTCCATCTGACGTATCCAATTTACCGGATCCTTGCCATCAAACTTCCTCATCTTGCGTTTTCTTGATTTTAGGAGCACGATCTTGAAATGACTGTAACTCTGTACTTTCAAATCTTTAAGCTCTAAAACTATGATCTGTAGTAGTCCTATATATCCTCTTTCCAATGCCACTAGTCTGACCCCAATTGGATTCTCCAATGAAGAGTTATGCCAAATCTTCTCACAGTGACCTAATTATAGACTAATTCAGTAGAGCGAACTTGTACGACGTGCCACGTGTCCCTATTTTGACCTTTGGCTCTAAAAAATATACACAAGAAACTACAATCTGTCATATTTTTGTACCTTCTTACAAAATTTCAATCTGATGCTCAGAGTGAAAGTTATGACGATTTTCCCCATGTCACTTGTTTTGAATGTAATTCAGGATTCTACAAAAGGACCAACTTCCTCAGATCATATCTCCGCAAATATAGCGCAAAACTCTTTGAAATTTGGATCCAAGATTTAGCGCGAAGTCTTCTCAAATGGGTTTTTTCCGACTTCTGAAACGTCGCAGAAAAAAAGTTATAGCGAAAATTCCATGATGACCTATTTGGTGCAGTGAAACCTTAGAATCCAAAGCTCTAATACCAAATGTTATGAAACCAGCTCAAGAAAAAATAGAAAAGATAGATCAATGCCTTAGGATTCAACCTCTTAGAGGGGGAAACCTCCTTTAGATTACATAAATGAACAATTCTTCGATGATTGAAATGAAAAGACCTCCTCTCTATATATAGGATTCTAAGGGGTCATAACATAATCAGAGCGTACATAACAATAATAATGTAAGGGCACAATAATAACAATAGTGGGCTTCTATGGGGCATAATAGTAACAATATGGGCACTACATGGGTACATCAATATAATAAATGGGTTGTACTAATAACAATAAGGGGTTACACTAGTAGTATAGGGGCCTAACAGATAGAGGGAGATGGAGCAAGAGGGAGAGGAAGGGAGCTAGAAGAAGAGAGACGGGGACATAGGGAGGAAGTGGAGGAGAGAGATAAGGTGGGGAGGGAAGAGAAATAGAGGGAGTAGGCAGAATTAAAGAGGGAGAGGAGATAGACATGGGAGTGGGAGTGGGGGAGGGAGGGTAGTAAGGGATCACCCCCCCTCATCCTCCACCTCCTCCTCGTCCTTCACCTCCAACACCACCTCCTTCGCCTCCACCTCCCCCACCTCTGCGTCCGACACCTCCACCTCCTTCTCTTCCTTCTCTACCTCTACCTCCACCTCCTCCACCACCTTCGCACCTCCGCCTCCACCTTTGCACCTCCCCGTCCTCCTCCTCCCCCCCCTGCCTGTCCACCTCTATCTCTAGCACCTCCTCTTCCACCACCATGACATCCTCCTCCTTCTCCTGCTACACCTCCACCTCCACCTATTCCTCCCCCTCCTCCTATTCCTCCACCCACTCCTCCTCTTCCTCCTCCTCCTGCACTCCATCCTCCTCCTACTCCAACTCCATTGACACCACGAACTCCTTCGCCTCCACCTCCCCCACCTTCACCTTCACCTCTACCATGTGTACCTCCACTTCATCCACCTCATCCGCCTACTCCACCTACTCCACCTCCTCTAACTCCACTTCCCCCACCATCACCTCCACCATCTCCACTTCCTCCTCCCCTTCCTCCTCCTCCTCCTCCTCCTCCACCTCCACCTCATGCGCACCTTCACCACCTCCTCGCCCTCCCCTTCCTCCTCCATCTCCACCTCCAAATCCACCTCCTCCGGAATCGCCTACACCCACTCCCCCTCCTCCTACAACACCACCTGCTCCTCCTCCGCCACCTCCTCAGCCTGTACCTCCCCCACCTTCGCCTCTTCCACCTCCACCTCCTCCTCCTCCACCCTCACTTTCTCCCCCTCCTACTCCTCCACCTCCTCTTCCTCCCCCATATTTTCCACACCTCCTCCTCCTCCTCCATCTC
>APFE030357150.1:3700-20408 GCA_000404065.3 Pinus taeda | reverse complement strand
CCCGCTAGTACCTCTGAAGCACCTAAGAAGCCCAGAGAATCGCCAAAACCCAAGCATCCCTCGGATACACCCAAGCAACCCAAGAAACGCACGGAGTCAGTAAAACGAAAACGTTCCTCTAGAGCATCTGGACATGCAGAAAAACATAAGGAACTGGCCACAAAAGAACGTGCTGCCTCGAAACGTAGGCATTCCTCTGGCACACCAGAACAATCTGAAAAACGCAGAAAGGTGGTGGTGGAAGAACAGGTGGCCAACACACCTGAACAGCTCGAGAGGCCTAGGAAGTTAGCTCGGTTGGCAAGGATAAGAGGCAGGCTGGAGAAAATCCAGCTAAGTATTGACCAGCCGATCGAAATAACAGAGGAACCACCAGTGCCAGAACAGGAACCCTCGGGGGAAAATGAGGAACAAATTGAGAACAAAGCAGAAGCCGAGGAAGGAAATGAACATTCTGACTCTGAGGCCGAGGCCAGCTATCCGGAGGCAGCCACTGAGCAGCCAATTCAGGAGGAGGAGATGGAACAATTGGGGGACAGCCCTCCGCAGGTCCCCATGGAGGAAGAAGAGCTGGCCACCATATTAGCCAGCCTGGGAAATTATGCTTCACCTTCCAGCCCAGCAGAACCTCCTAAAGGACCCTCTGAGGAAGAGACGCATGAAGAATTGCATGAAGAAATGGCAGGAGGAGAAAACCCCCCTGTTGTTGACAAAGAAAATGTAAATACCAACCAGGAACAACCTGTTCCCAAGACACCGGGAGAAAACCCACCTGCTGATGACGTGGAGAATGAAAATGCTTGTCGGGAACAGTTCGTTCGCAGAATGCCAGAAGAAACCCTCGATGAAAGAGGAGCAGAACTGAGGGCCACTCATGCGCCCACAACCGAGGCAAGAGAAATTAATAAATTGAGAAAGAAACATCAGAGACTGCTGAATATTATAACCCAGCTTCGGAAGAAAATTCGAAGTTTGAAAGCCAGTCTGAGAATAAGGAGGACCATAAGGAGAAAAAGAAGGACAAATGTAGCAGGGTCCTGTCAGATGAGAAGGAAAGGGGCTTATAGGCGCTTCGTAGGTCAATACTCCGCTGATAGACCTACGGCTGTTCCAACCAGCGCTGAGGGACAAAATGCCGTTCCATCTGGTATGGAACATTAGAATGCCGTCCCTATTGATGCTGAGGAACAGAATGTTGTTCCAAATAGCCCATTGGGACCAACTGCCGTTCCAATCAAAACCGAGCCGCAAGACGACATTCCATTTACAGAGGGGCCATCGTACCCCTTTATTCATGTTAAGAAAGAAAGGGAAAGCAAAGCAGTCCAAACTGAGGAACCACCTTTAGGGATAATTTGGGATACGAATTCCAGGCAGCGAAACAGGAAGGTCCAGGTAAAACTCCCTGCCTCTGAGAATTCATGGAAAATGGATCCAAAAACCAAGGCCTTGCACCACGAGATGAAGCAAGCCTGACAAGAGGCTGACCAGCTAAGGGAACAAATGATCCCTCGGGAAAAATACGAGGAGTTGCAGCAGAAAGCTGAGCAGTTAAGGGAACAAATGATCCCTCGGGAAAAAAATGAAGAACTGCAGCAGCAACTACGGAACAGGAGTCAATCAGAGAGTCAGGCCTTTGAAGGATGGCAGAAGGAATAGGAAAAGGTTGCCAAGGTAACACGTCGACTAGATGCTATTATTAAACAATTGGACACTGTATGTTCGATGTATAATGATGTTTTGACTTGCAGGGTCCCTGCGAAGAATTATGCTTTATTTCTCCTTGAAAGATACTTAAGATTGAAAATAAAAGCCGTCAGGGCAGGTGCCCCATTCAGATTAATACTGTTAATGATTTTATTGATTGTTGCAAACATTATGGGGTTAAGGTCCAACGGTCACTATGTGAATTCTATTTGCACAATATGGTGCTTGAGCAGGAAACTGATTTAAACCCTGGCCCTTTTGTGGGAGATATACAGCTACAAGCCTTTGTTTCATTTGGGGTCAATCAGTTAAAGTGGCTCAGGGCTTACAATGCCTTCCAGAGGCAGGAGAACAGCCTAGATCTATGGGTCAGGGCCGAGCCTAGAGACCCAGTTCACCTATGGCAATCACACAAAAGCCTTATGAGAACCCCGGGCGTTATAGAACTGCAAGGACCCATGCATGAGGATTTGATCCGAAATAGCTTGGAATACTTTCTGGCTATTAAGGATTCTGCCCTGGATGCTGCCAAATTCCGCTATCGGATTTCTACCCCAAGCATCTAGCTCAGGGAGCCATTCAAATACGAGAATTTTGAGCTGGCTGCTGAACGGTTGGCCCTTTATGGCTAGCGCATTCTGCATGTTGGGCCGTCTTGGTTAGGATACCGGTTCCGTAGCCCAATTATTTGGCACCCTACACCTGGGTACCAGGCCTTGTATAATATGCCTGCAGATCAATTGAATCAATTCTTTGATAAACTGGTTACTCACCATGGTTGCAGACCTCCTCACAAGGTGCCCTCTCCCGCCTATTCTCTTACCACTCTCCATGTTAATTATAACGTTTTCATGAGGCCATGAAACATAGTAAGCCGGGGGGTGTGTAGAGCATTGGAAAGGTATGTTTTAACGAATAACTTAGTGGTGTTTCAAGCAATATTTGTAACCTTTTCTTTGTTATAAAATAAGGAGAATGTAATGAGAATAAGTACGAATGACCCAATCACTAAAAGTTATCTTGTCTATGCAGGAAAAGACAAAAGTAGGAAGGCGCGGTGCAAAACGAGAGTTCCACGAGAAGATAACGGCTGTCCCTCCAAAACCAAATAAAGTCTAGACCATGGCGAGTAAATCAAGGCAGATCAATCAGGGACGAGATGAAGGACTGTCAGTTCGGAAGGCTAGGCAGAGAAAAGAAAGGAGTTAACATTTTAACAGATCCCTCAGGATCTTTGATCCTGAGGGATCGTTACTTTCAATCATTTTGTTGTTTAGTTAACTCTGCCATTACTTGCATAAAAAGGGGAAGCATCGAAGAATTCAGGGACGTCTGGAGTATCTTGTATCTTTACTTTCTGTTTATAGGCTGCATAGTTGGTTAGACTCAGACTATCGAGTCTCTTTGAGACTTAGTTTTGCTGTACTATCATTGATGCGTTAATATAATATATTTGGTGTTAATTTCTCCCTGCATCTGAAGTAAGTTACGGCAGTGTGCCATTGGAAGCTAAGGGCCCGGCTCCAACGGACACTGGCTAATTGTATCATTACAGTTTGGCTTTGTGTGGTTTGTTTATTGTTTTCAATAATCTGATATACTTACATGTTGTTCCATACTCGTTCATCAGTAGTTTTCCTTTTGTAAATATTTGTAACAAGTTTACATCATATTTCGAGAATTGATCACATAACATTGTTCTAAGTTGTTCACTTCCATTACAGAATTTATAAGTGGAATGTTTCAGCTACATATGGTTGGAGTGATGGACTACTGGTAATCATTTTAGATTATGTGTATATATGATTGACGTTTCCTGTTTATGGTGTTTTGCTGTTCCATTTGATTAAACTGTCTACTTGTACAAAAGATTGCTCTTTCTTTGTATGTAAGTTGATGCCAAGAATTGAGAGTGTTTAACTCGCGAGATTTAGTTTCTTTCCTGCCGTTCCTTTTTACTGCTGTTCCATTTCTGAATTGCCATTCCATTCTGCTTTCTTGCTGTTCCTTTTTACTTGCATTCATTGGTTTGGTGTGGGAGGAGGATCAAAGCTGTTGTGAGACACAACAGACGCTATTATGCTCCCAGATCCATGATCCATACTCTAATTCCTTTTCCTTCATCAGTTTCTAGAGGGATGGGTTACTGCTTCCGTACCCTTGACTGACAAAGTTGCCGCGTGTGATTTCTTTATGCAAAAGTAATTTAGCATAGCTTAGCATCCGTTTACTCTTGTATTTCTTAGACCTATACTACTAAGCATTACTCTGACAAATAGCCTCAAATCGAGATACCCTTTACAATAACAAAACGCTCCCGGATTGACTTGTAATGTGAGATAACTAGAGGTGAAAAAGACCCTTGTTACAACTCTACAGTCTGTGGGTTTCAAATGGCAGAGGACATAGTTTGTTTGGTTGAAATGTTGTATCATTGTGTTTTCAAATTTGTTTGACCATTTTCACATGCTTCAACCTCTGATCGAGAGCCCTCATCGCTTAATCCCGCATACTTGTTCCACAGTGTATACCTCCACGTTCTCGGCTTTACTCGTTACCGTATACCATGCTTGTTGTTCTACTTATGTCGACATATACCCATACTGCCATAACTTTGCATGCCCATTGAAACATATTATGCTCCATCTTGTGCCCATTGAAACGTATCATGGTTTGATTGTCGTGCCCATTGGAATGCATCGTGGTCTGATTGCATGGCCTCATGCCCATTGAAATGTGTGATGGCTCCATCTCATATCCATTCAAAACTCATTATGCATTGCATTATTTGCATGTCATCGCATCATTTGTCTTGGCATTTCATTGCATCATTTTAACTTTAGGCTTTATTGTATCATTTTGTATTATGAGCTTTGGTTATGTCTTATCGAAATTCCATTATTTCGATTTTGTTATGACTTATATCATTTCACAATATGCGTTTCATTATTTTTAATTTAATTTTAAAATGACCCTAACATGGTCATATTTAAAATTAAATTTTATGATACTAACTTTTGGTTTTATGGTTTTGTAGGTGAATCTAGGGCTTGATTATTGAGCTCTCTATTTATAATCCATTTTCTATAAGAAAATGCCTAGGGTTAATATGATGTGTTATACGGAATATGACATGAAATATGGTATATGGAGTATGGAATGAAATATGGTATATGGAATGATAATTATACGGGTAGGATAATGGATATAGGAATAGGAATATAATGAAATAGGAATAGGAATATAATGAGTAGAATAATGAAGGTGGTGAGATGTAGGTAAAATATGCATATCAAGTACTAAATTAATCTTAACAATCTCTAGAAAATTAAAAAAAAATTGAAATTTCAAGAGAATTATTTTTTACTCATTGTACTTTACTCCCATAAAGTATTTGATGATGTCTTCTGGTCAAATGATAGTTGATAATGTCTTTATCAAGGATAAAGAATGAAAGGTATTACAGACTCATGTGCATGGAGGTGCCTATGTCACTTATGCAACGGATCGATAAGATTGCTAGAATACATAGACAATGAGGCAATCAGAAAAGACATAACGGTCAAACATGTAAACAAAACAAGTTTAATAAGGAGTTCACCTAATGCTCCTGGGCTATGTCTCTTGGTCCAGCCTTTCAGTGGTGGCCTCTCTACTATGTTTTCAAGCAGGGTTTTACAACAGTGAGCTTGATTCGAGTCTCACTAATAGAATAAAGTCAGTAGGAATGGAGTGCACTGACTCTCCTTACTGAAACTCGACCTCTGAGGGTCACAGTAGTATGACAGGCCTATACTGAGGAGCTTTTTTGAACCTCTTAAGCCTTCAATGGAGAACACAGACTCTCTGACTCTCTCTGGCTCTATCTGGCTCGATGCTACCTTAGGTAAGCTCAGCTTCTATTCTCTGCTATTAGTTTCCTGCGTCTCTTCGTTGTCTGCCTCTTATTGTTCTGCTTCTGTCAGTTCTTGGCTTTAAAGCCAATATGCTCTTCGACTGCTCATTTCCACTTCCCGGCCTTCTGGTTTCCTTTCCATTGTCCATTCAAATTCCTCTGCTCTGCATCATCATCACTGGGTAACGCCTCGCAGGGAAGTGGCCACCTGTTTGCTAATGAACTGGGTGTCATATTACCTGAATCATACTCGAATGGCCGTTAAATTTGTTTTCTTCAAGATCTCCCGTGAACACGAATCATTTGCCAACTCATCATCCACGTTGGACTTCAAATCCCTGTCATCTTGATTTTTGACGTGTCAAATCCAGTGAGTCATCGGGACATATCTCCGTCGTCGATTTGGACCCACTCAGATCCTACGGTCGTCCTTCATATCCGACAGACAAGTCACACGATGTTTACCCATTTGATGCGGGCCATTTTCTCTCTCTTTCATTGGATGTGTATCGCTAGATGTATGGCATCGGTAAGGACTCAGTCAAAACTGCTTACCGTCTCGAGGCCTTCTGATATCCTGTCGGTTTTGGGGAATCCGCACCACGGAACCGAAACAGTTACTTTTCTGAGTTTTATAGCATTTTCGGGTCCAAGCATTTCAGAGCTTTCCTTCACTGAGGGGGACACCCTGCGATATGCGATTAGAATCCACCTCCATTTCTTGATTTGGCCTCCAGTTTTTCCAGTTTTGTGCCATTGCACTTTACCATGGGCCAACGGTTTGCGCACTCGACCGAGGGTCCTCGTTGCTCCACTCTAGCCACAACTACAATTGTTATGAGGATTCCTTCTGATAGCTTCGATCTTTTCTAGGACTTGAATCTTTTAGCATAATTTGAAACAGTCATGAAAACTTAGAGAGTTTTAGGGTCCAATTCAGATCAATGGGTCTTCTAGGATAGATTACAATGTAGACTTATTTATGCTTCATTTTTTCACATTTTTCATTGATTGAGGATCTTTGAAGGTTGATGTTGTTCAGGTCCCTGTTGCAATCTGTACATGATAATTCAGGTCCCTTCTATCATACATGTTTCTATATGTTGCATCTGTCATATAATACATGTTTCTTCTGACATTTCAGGTCCCTTCTGTACAATATTTTCAATGATGTTTTAGGTCCCTTCTGACATGCAATTCAAGTTCCTTATGCAATTTGGCTGCTCAAACTTTCAGCTGCAATTCAAGTTCCTTTTGCAACTTCCCACTTTCTTATGTGAAGACTTTTCCTCAAGTCTTGTCTTTGTTTGGAGGATTAATTCTACAAAACCAAGCTGTTGCAAAACAAATTAGAGAATTCATATAGTCCAAACTAGTTGGTTTTCCTCTATGAATTCAAGTTTGCTTTGTGCCAATTTCCTGGGATTTCACAAGCAAACTTATTATTTTTTATTTTTGGAATAATGGAAGGAATATTGCTATGATGTTCCATTATTTCTAGATCAATGTTTGTTGAAATTCTTTTCATGAAATCTTCTTTATTTATAGTCTTATTGTAGACTTTAAGTCTATGTCCGTTAACTACAAATGAAATAGATTCTTCATCGATTGTTTTTGTTTTGACAACTCCATTATCAAAGATCTCTTCTATCTCATATGGCCCCAGCCAATGAGTTGTAAACTTTGCCTTGAAATCTTTAAACTTGCAGTCAAACAATAATGCCCAGTCTCCTTTTTTGAATGTTTTGTTCTTGATGAATTGATCATACCATTTTATCCTTTGTTGTTGCACAAGAGTTGTTTGCTCCATTGCTTGCTGTCTTATTTCATCCAGTTGATTTAATTCCATTACTCGTTGTTGTTGTGCTTCAGATAATTCCATTCCCAACTTTTTTGCTAATTTGAAAGTGTGTATTTGAAATTCTATGGATAACAAGACTTCTTTTCCATACACTAACTGATATGGACTGAACCTAGTTGTGTTCTTCCATGTTATCTTGTATGCCCATAGTGAATCTCTCAATTTATCTGACCAATACTTTCTATTCATTTGTACAGTTTTTGTCATGATATTCTCTAAGACTTTATTTGTTGACTCTACTTGTCCATTTTCTTAAGGATGGTACGGAGTTGGTTTTCTATGTTTGATCTTGTACTTATCTATAAGGTCACGTACAAGTTTGGAAGTGAACTGTATGCCTTGGTCAATTACAATCTATCTCAGTACTCCAAATTTGACAAAGATTTCCTCGAAGAGGAATGTGACTACTGTGTCTTCTGTTGCTCTTGCTACCACCTTTTCCTCAACCCACTTAGTAACATAATTAGTACATACCAAGATGTACCTTTTCCCATTTGAAGGTGGGTTTATTGGTCCCACAAAGTCTAGAACCCATTTCTCAAATGGATCTATGAGTACTTGTGGCTTAAGTGGCATTTCATCTGATGTTATTGGCCTTCCTACTCTTTGGCAGCTATCACACCTTTTGACATAATCTTTGGAATCCTTGAATATTTTTCGCCAGTAGTAGCCAAGTTTCGACACCTTGTAAGTTGTTCGCTTGTCTACAAAATGACCACCACATGGCTCATGTTGGATTGATGGGACCTGACCCAGGTTCGGAAGTGTTTTAGCCAAACAAATCCCACACTACCGGCCCTTTTGGCAATAGTCCACGGAGTGTGGACTGAATTCTCACTCGAGGTAGTAGGGGAGGGTGCTGGAACTAGGTTTTCGCATCCTTGGGATGTCTAGATGAGGTCTGGAAGGATCACAAACCTATCTGTGCGCTTGTGCTATTCTGCACAACTGTCTGGCCTTCGCATAGCTCAACGATGAGGCACTTCGTAGATTCTTATTATTAAGGTGTTTATTATAGATCAGATCTAAGTCTTAAGGTCTTTAATTAAGCTATCAATAGTTATAACCAACGTGCACAACCATAAACCTTACAGATATGCATAAACTTAGAACATAAGCATAAACAAATAGATCTGCAAATGAATGCACAATAATCCAGAACCACTTATCTTTTATTAATCTTCAGTTTAGTACAATCCCATTCCACCTTGCGCACTCAGCTGCAGGGGTCCGTGAACACAGCTGCAGATTCTACCAGGCCTTTGCGCACACAGTTGTAGAGCCTACTCTAGCTACTATCAATCTTGACTCAGACTTACAAACTCAAAGTGAATATTTCCTTCATAAACCCATAACATTCAAAACTCCTCCAAGAGAACTGCCTTCTATCCTTAGAGCCTCACTCTCTTTATACATTTCCATGGTCTGCGGACCACAGGTAGGTTGACTTGCTTTCTATTATCTTACATTCTTTTTGGGTGGAAAACCCTTTGACTTGACTCGTTACAATTCGTGCTCCATGCACTTCGTGGAGCCTTTACCGTTACACGTGGCTTTAAGCCCCAAAACTGTTACACGAGGGGATTCACTACTTAATAGGACCCCAACACAATCATCATGACTCATCCCAAGTCACTCAGCTGGCGCGTTGATCTTTGCTCAGAGTTCCTCCAGCAACCGTTGCACTGTACTGACATCTGCCACACATTCTTTTGTTGTCTATTGTATCAATTATGCTCGACGTTTTGATACATTATCAGAGGCACCTTCCAGCCTTAACGTGTATGTTTCTTGCAACTGGGTCAGCTTCCCCTCAATCGTAGTGGTGATCATGTACGCTTCCTCAAGCCAAGGCTAGAGGCACACTTTGAGCCTAGCTTCTCATTGTTGTACGACATCTGCCTACTCCTTCAGAGCCTGGGCCTCTCTCATCTTGGCCAAGCGCTGAGTAATGGCGACTGTTTGGGTAGTTCCCTGGACATTGTCATAAGCCTGCTGCAACTCCCATGCTTCTATTTCTACCTGTTGTAGCGTTGGGTCTTCCTGTAGTGATGTGAGTGTAAGAAGGGACTGATCCAATAATCCGGTTCAGTCTTGTACAACGTGCTCTATCACTTCCAATCCTACTTGAATTGCATGGCGACGTTGCTATCTAACTTTCAGGGGTGTAAGAGGCTGTGCCTTCATCGTTAGCTCTGTGATCTGCAAGTTCAACTCCCACTGAGCTTTCGTGGCCTCCTCTTGGGCCCTACGGAATCCTGCCGCCATTTGATGAATCTTGTCAGCTGCGAGGAGTTCCGCTGGGACAGCTAGTTCTGGTACACTACTACAAACCTCCTCCATGGCCTGTTCCAATCCTTGGTTGTGTGCAACCAAGTCATTGCGCTGTAGACTAATTTTCTCTAGATTTCCTTTTTGCTCCATTAAGACCTGGAGGGTGTGACCTTCCCTAGCGTGGGGCTCAGCGGTCACCCCATCCTATAGTTGGTATAGGGTTTCTCATAGAAGGGCGACCAAATTCAACCCCCAACCCCTCATGGCACCTTCGACCTCTGCTAGGACGGTGCCAACTGGTAATACTAAAGTGTTCATTGTGGAAGCACGCACCAGCTGCTCCACTGCAGGGATTCCTTCTGTGAGGGGGAGTATCCCTCCTAGGGGTCGCACCTGTAATTCCTGCAGCTGTGCTCTGAGCTCCCCTAACATAGTTGTCTGCTCTATCATCAATTCCTCTAGAGCACCCTTAGTGATATCACGCACTGGTATACTGCTGGCAAGAAGATCTCCCTCCAAAGTCCTTACTGTCTCCGTCTTTTTGTGTGCAGGTGGCTGCTCCTAGGCGCACAATCTCTTAAGTTGAGTTGATGCTGTGGTCAGGTCCGTGCGTTCTTGTGTCTCCACTTCCCCCTGTATGTTTTGTTCCATGGAAATTTCCTCCTCAATCTCTTCGATGGGCGCAATGGTGTTCTTTGCTGCTGCCTCAGGCGCCTGCCACTGCGTGAGCATTTTCAGTTCCTGGCGTGTTCTTTCCTCCAACTTTGTGATGTGCAGTTTGATTTACTTCTTCCGCTACTGAGCTACAATATTTTCTAATTCGGCTAAGTCCAGAGTGCCCTACTCTCGAGGCCATGCTGTCATTTCCTTGAATATTGCATCATCTGTTGCAATGAACGAAAGCTTTAACCATTTTTGAGTGGGATCCTTTCTCACCCAAATATACAGATTATGTATATATGCCTTGAACTCGGCCATAATTTGCAACCGGTTGTATACTGTCGGGGATAACCATGGTCTACTGTTGATCCGTGTCCTAATACTCACCTCCATGAATATCCAAAACACCTTGATCTTATGAATCCTCGTGGCATCTTTCGTAGCCCAGAGCGAGTTATACCACACGACTTCAGGTAGGTTCTTCTCAACGTCGGGAAACTGTCTACCCTTCAGCAGCTCTCTTGCAACCAATAGGATTGTTTTGAGAAACCATGCGTAATGGAAAGTCTTACCTTGCTGTTGGGCTTCCTGAAAATTCATCAAAACTCATCATAGAGAAACTACGCCTAGTTGCACTGAACTCCTTCTGCGCATTGTTCCGCGAGTGTAATGACAGAGGCTGGCACCTCATTTGTGCAACATTTCCTCATGAGCTTATCGACTAGTAACTGGGTGGTGACGCACACCCCTCGGTCTTTGATACTTGCTATTACATACCCTCTCTTCCGCTTTTCTAGCTTATATTTAACCTTCATGGCTTCGGCGAGGCGCATGTCGCTACTTGTTCCTGCTATGTCTGTAAGATCATTTCCTTTAGTAGGTAGCTAGGAAATTTGGTGTATTAAATCAGCTGCGATGGGAATCAGTTCCTCCAGCCAAAGATACCCATCATGTACTAGGCATAGTAACTGTCAGATAACAAAAATTGTGATGGGCGTGTGGTGATAGTGGGGTATCCACCTCAGATTGATTAATCCCGCCTTCTCCACACCCCATAACCACTTCTGCTACGGTAATTTCTCCTCGGCCAATTGGGGGAACTTCTCACTGTTCGCAAGATCCCAATCTTCGAACTTGATATTCGGTACTCGACCCAGCGACAGACCATCAAAACTTATTTCATCCAAAAGAAGCGGGTTCTATAGCATACTCTTCGTGGCTTTCAGGTCCTTCAGCATCTTGGCTGTCCCTTTCCATGGAGAGATATATAGTGGTAGCAACGATACTTGGGAAACACTTTCCTCTTCCTCATCCTATGCTTCAATCTGAGCGATCAGGGCTTGCAAATCTTCCTCTTCCTCCTCGAGTTCAGTGGTGAATGCTTTTCCCTTTTCTGCTACTAACAATTTACTGAATCACGATGATACTCGAACTAGCTCCATAGTCTGCTTGTCTTTTTGGGGTCGTGGCGTGCGTGGGGACTTTGGAACTTTTGGGGTAGTGGCTGCGTCTCCTGGTTCCTCCTGGGCCAGATATGGCTCTTCCGTGAACCTTACCCTAGTTCTAGACATGGTTTCTATCCTGAATCCACTCGGGTACGTACTCATGGGTGGCCCGGTAGCTGGGTGTTTGCTGTTCTGCATTGAATCAAATCTCAAATATCCAAGTACTGTTGTGGGGCTACCCCAAGGGTTTTTATAGGAATGTGTGAATTTGAATTCGACCCTTCCCTCCACTTCTAAGTTATTAATATCTTCTTGGTGGCAGATCTTTTCGTATCTAGCTAGGAATTCTAGTCTTAATGGCCTGCCACCCACTCCTTTCTACCGTAAATCAGATTCCTTGTCATGAACAGTGATGTCAACGGTCACCTCCCAGCCTTCCCACGCGGCAGCACAGCCTCTTCTGTGTGACCATGATCTTGATGATTGGCTGACCCTGAGCGGAACTTCCTTTCCGCGCAGTTCTCCTGTAGACTTGTTTATAGTCCCGTGCCTCCTTTCAACTGCCTGGAGCACTGACACTGTGCCTCCCTCAGATAGTCAGGTGGTCACACCCGACGTGTGAGGCTTCCACTTCCCTGCTAGCTCGGGCTGTGGGCACCTTTCGAGTACCCTTGTATGCAGTATCGCATTGTGTTCTATACTCCCTTGTTCAGTCAAGTGCGGTCACAGCCATGATAGCAGGGTCGTGACTTGTTTTAATACAGTGGTGGGGTTGGCTAGGCCTGGCCCCCTTATGCTTAGTTTTGTACGGTCTACTTGTGCGATTCTGGTGTTCCGTTTCCTAATTTCTTCACCCAATATCACACTTTTCCTCTTCAGTCTTGCCCATTCTTCATTAAGTTCATGAAGTTTCAAGCTCTCGCATCGAATGGCTTCTTGTAACTGTCAAATCCGTTTACCCTAGTCCTCGGGTTTTGTCCGATGTGTAGGAGCTGCAGTCTGGGGAGTTTCCTCTGTCCTCCTAGTTTTAGCTTGTCTCATTAATGATAGGATCACCTTCATGCTCCTCTTCTTTCTTATGGTCCTATAGGCCCATCGAACCCTTGGTACACGATGATTCCCATTGGCTTGTTTTATCGGGCGAACTTTGTTCATGATCTCACCTATTTTTCCGATTTCTTTCTTGTGAACGGCTGGTGAAATGCGTCACTTTCCCTGCTGTCGTGGAGGATTCTGATTTTTGATTCTTAGTTAGGGAGGCGGGTGCAAAACATACATCTGCATCCCTCGCCACCAGTGGACGCTCAAACCGCTTGGTCCTCCAAACCATACACACACCCGCCTTCTATATTCGCGCCAGTTCCTGCTAGTCTTTTGATGTGTATTCCATCCTTGTGCAGCTGTTGCATGCAACACCCCTATTTGTGCACCCTGCCGCTTTTGTTCCAGTATTGCCTTTTCAGAGCAGTCTACAGATTCCTCCACGTTAGTTGCACCCGCATCTGCTGGAAGTTCCCTTGCTTCTGTTGTTATGCGGCATAGTGATCTAACCATCAGATTACAATTCAACTTTTTTACCTCATGCAATCAGTTATGTCATCACTCTATTTCTTCATCGGAATCTAACGTGCGGGAACTGTCGCAGTCCCATGAGATTCTTCCATCCATCGTGGGATTCACTCAATCCTGGTCTTGTGCCATTATCTGGTATATGCAGTCCAATTCATCATCACTGTCTTTGTCGCACACAGGTTCAGTGTAGCGTGCTCCTTCGAATGGATCTAGTGGAACTATTACATGGAGAGACTTTTAATTAAATATCATTTTTCATCTCTTTAGGTTGATGACTCCATTAAAGTTTGTGGCCCAGTTTATTCCTAACAAGGTGGGGTATGGGTTACTGTCATCCACAATTTCTATTACCTCAAAATCTGTTGTTGTGCTTATGCCTTCGATGTCCACTGTTACTCCTTGCAATCTCCCCATGGGAAGGATCTTTTGTTGGTTTGCCATCTGTAATTGAATAGGAGACCATTGTAGTGCAGGCCTGCCCATGCATTCCCAGGTTTGTTTAGGTAGCACATTCACATCTGACCCCAAGTCCAGAATGACCTGATCCATCTCATAGTCACCAATCTGTGTAGTCAATCACATTTCCCATGTGGTGCGCAACACATGCTTGCGTAGTTTTTGGACCATGCGCTGTTCACCCAGCCCTGCACAGCTAGTTATCAGCTCTTGCAATCCCTTAACTGCTTTATTGTCCCGTAGTAGCTTCATGCATGTCTCTAAAAAGGTAGTCAACGTAGAAGGATCCATTTCTGGCTCAGTTTTATCCTTACTACTTGAAGTAGAGGCCTCCGCAAAGCTCTTCTTAGCTTCCATAATTGTCTCCTTCGCACGTTCCAAATCAAACTAAGGTTGCTTTATAGGGGCCTTGCGAACCCTTGTATCCTCCTCAGGTTTCTTCCCCTTATCCTCTCCTGCGGTTGCACCGGTTCTGAGAACCACATTCACGTTAGGTTCCTCTTCGCGCAGTTCAACCTTCATCATTTGGACGTTTTGTGTGGAAGTAGATTGAAGCACCCCTTTTTCACACATCTGTGCAATTAGTGTGGGGAAATCTACCACTTCATGATCAAACTAGTAACAGTACGAGCAACATGTTTTGGTTAGGTTCGTATAGTGACACGTGTAGTGCCCAGGTCCTCCACAATCGTAGCAGATTAAATTACCAAGCCCTTGTCCGGGTCCCATTCCTCCTCATCCCCATTCGTGTCCCAGGAATCCATCGCGTGCTATTACTGCGGCTGGATCCTAACTTCGCATCTTAGTCTGCATCCTGTAAGCAGGTGTCCGATCCATCAACAACTCATAACTTTGGTAGTTTTGTTCGTGATGGCCCACCGATCTATAAAAATTACAAAATAGCTGTTGGGGTGGCTGTGTAAACTTTTGAAATAGATGACAGTTTTCCGTTGTGTGCTTTGTAGGTTTTAACCCCGTACAAAAATTACCTGCATACAAATTCTAAAACATAGAAAATAAACAATGCGAGAGAATAACACATAAAACACATATACATAGAGATTTTCCATTGGATCCCAAAACCGGGACTGCCAACTTGATTTTTCATTATGTTCCTTTCAATGTTATAATACATATTTATACATGCCGAAGCATCTAATACCATGGACCGAAAACCATTGCGTCCAATACCATGGACCGAAAAACCATCGCGTCCAAAAAACATGTGCGAAAATCATGCACAAAACCATAGGTGGGTCCGCCCAACCTAACATAGGGTCCAAAACCAAAATTTTCAGGGCACTGCCTTGGACCTCATAAAATGGCGTTATGGGTACGCCTCAAACCCCCCTGTGATCTCCTCCCCCCCCCCCCGTTACATAATCGGCGCAACAGGGGCTCTGCCCCCCCTCTAACTCCTCGGCTAACTACGTGGGCTAGTCGTGGAAAGAATATAACACAACCCAACATTCTCCCACTTGTTGTTTTCTTTCCACAGGGGGCTATAAAAGAGCTTAGTCATTTTTGCAGCCTTGAAACACCCATTGTCTCTCTACACCAAGAGAACTTCTCAGAGCTCATAGATTTTGTTAATGCATCTGCAGTATTCTTCAAAGTATCCACCTTTACTAGCAACACCTTTTTGTCTTCTATCATATCCATCACAAAGTGATATTGAACATCAATGTGCTTTGTCTTTGAATGATATGTGGGGTTCTTTGCCAAGAAAATTGAACTTTGGCTGTCACAGTCTATCCTTATAGCTCCCTGTACTAACCCCATACTCGAACACAATCTCTGCAAACAAATTGCTTCCTTGCTTGCATGAATGGCTGCCATGTATTATGCCTCTATAGTTGATAGTGCCACTACAGATTCTTTCTTACTCATCCAACTGACTGCACCTCCAAATAGGTTAAACACATACCCACTTGTAGATCTTCTATGAACTAGATCTCCAACCCAGTTTGCATCAATAAAGCCACAAATATCTAACATTCTGTCCAATCCTAATCTTCCTTGGTAGCACAAACCATAATCACTAGTGCCACACAAATATCTGAAAACTCGCTTCACTGCTGTCCAGTGCTCCTTCCCTGGTTTTGACATAAACTTGCTCAATACTCCAACTGCATGGGTAATGTCTGGTCTAGTACAGACCATTGCATACATCAGGCTACCGACTACACTTTCATATGGAACACGGGACATGTCCTCTTCCTCTTCTTGTGTCTTAGGACATTGTTCAGTAGATAACCTCACACCTACAGGAATAGGAACCTTCACCAGTTTACTATCCTGCATGTTAAACCTATGCAGTATTGTCTCAACATACTTCCTCTGGTTTAACCAGAGCTTCCTCTTTGCCCAATCTCTTTTAATTTCCATGCCTAAAATATAGTTTGCAGCACCAATATTCTCCATGTCGAATTTGGAGGACAATTGGGTCTTCAAATCCTGGATAATTTCTTTGTCATTTCCAACCAGCAACATATCATCCACATACAAGACCAGATAAATAAAACGGTCACCAATTAATTTATAATACACATAGTGATCTGCTTTACTTCTGGTGAAGCCAAGTCCCCATATAAATGTATCAAATTTCTGATACCACATCCTTGGTGATAGTTTTAACCCATACGAAGACTTCTTTAACTTGCATACTAGTTCTTTCTTACCCTTCACCGCAAAGCCTTCAGGTTGCTTCATGTAGATTTCCTCTTCGAGCTCCCTGTGAAGAAATGTTGTCTTTACATCCATCTGTTCTACCTCAAAATCAAAAGCAACAACAACAGATAAAAGTAATCTAATAGAAGTTACCTTGGCAACAGGAGA
>APFE030357148.1:16554-28564 GCA_000404065.3 Pinus taeda | reverse complement strand
GAAAATTAGGAGCCACTTGTTGATCATTTTTCCTTGCACTGGAAAAATATTAAACATTGAGGACAATCTTTTGGGAAACAAGAAAATTTCTCCATTTTTATTGAAGTGATACTCGTCAGTATCTTGAAAGGTGTCTTCTTGACTTTCTTCAAAAAATGGAAATGTGAGTGCTATACAACAAACCTCTTGAGTTCTTTTCTTATTGGATTTTTTTTTAATAAAGAAATTTTCTTTAACAACCAATTTTTCTTTCAAACACAACCATGCTACTAGATGGGCTAGATAACTTAGAAGAATGAAATATAAATAGATATGATGTTCTCAAGAAAGACACTTCTTGTTGAACACAACATGCCTTTGTAATATTTTCAAGTATGAGATACAACTAGATATCATTGTAGAGTAAGCCAAACTCTGATATTGATACTATCCAAAACCTCTCTCCTTGGAGGTTTGAAAAGTTGTATGAGTTGAGAAAAAAAATGTCCAAGTACAAATCAAAATCAATTCAGTTGCTCGAGCATAGTGATGACTTATTTCTTCTCAACCATCTATAGAGTAAATAACAAAGTTGTTATAAGTGTGCCTTGTATGTCACTTGGTCACCTTCCCTAACTATGTGGAATATTGGAATCAAAATCTCCTTTTGTGGTAATCATTACATGTTTTCCAAGTCTAAAATAGATTATACAATCTTGTGTGGTTTATCCTTTCACATGTGTTTGATTCTCTCAAAAAATAAGTAACACGTATTTCATTTGATGATTCTATTTATATTTGGTATGATTTTTTGAATATTGTTAATTATAGATATAACATTTCCATATATAGTATGTGCACGAATGATTATTTTTCTGAAAACTTTAATAGGAAGAGCCTATTATATATCAATGATGATCCACACACTCATGGAAACATTTCAAGTTCATAATAACTATAGCTGTGCATTGTTCAATGCAAAATGCTTGTTTGAGGAACACCCTAGTGACAAACAATTCTTTATGAAAAGGAAGACATCCACATTTTCTATTGTGCAAGCGATACCTAGTTTATCTCATAGCATTGAGTTGTTAATAAACTACAACTTTCAAACCACTAACTACTTTTGAAAGGTTGCTTGACTTGGGACTATATTTAGACATCCCCATTTGGGGCAGAAGAAAAAAGTTTAGAGTAATTGTATTTCTAGATTTTCAATGGAATAATGTAAATTTAGTGCTTAATTCAACATTTGCTTTAGAAAGTGGTTGATTGCATGTGTACTGAATGTGTTTTTTTGGTGCTTTTAGTAAATGTTTGAACATAGTAAATGCATTACAATCATTGATATTATTAATTTAACGTTTAATATTTGTATAGTTAAGATTCATAGCGCGAATGACATGTCTACCATCTATGGTTTGCACCCCACAATGATATCAAATCGAGAGAGGGATATTGAATGACCACAACTCATAGAGGAAACATACCAAACATGGTTGAATCAACCACCTATTCACTTTCCATTGCATCCTGAGTTAAAATTTCATAACATCTATAGCAACACTAGTTATTTACACGTTGGAAATGAAAACAATGACACCAAGGTTGGTATGGATGGTTTCTTATGAGATACACGTGCCATAAAGGGAATGTTGTTAACACATTCTTGTGAGATGAGATGTGGGGTGATGGTCATATCACTAATATCTTCTTGCAAATCTTATAATATATGTCCACCACCCATCTCTTTGGAAATGGGTCAATGTCTACCCAACTGGGGATAACAATTCTACTGTACAACTTGGAAGTAATGTAGGTATGTCAGATACATGTTTATTAACAATAATAGACTAACTAACCATTAATTTCCCTATAGTTTAATGAATATTTTCACACAATCGTCAATGATAATGTACATTCATATTTCCCACTAGTTGTAGGTTATTCAAAGATAAGGTGCTTTGAGGTGAAAATGGCCTCCTTGATAGCTCTAAAAGGGAAAATAAACCACTGAAAAGGTTGGTTGAATAGTGACTCTTAGATCATGCTTCCATGAATGATTGTATTCTTAATAGAGGCAAATTCAAAGACAAGGAGATATACTTAGAATTTGGACATGAAAAGTATTGGAAAACTAAAAAAGGGTGAGACACATGGTCCTCTTCATAATATATTGAGCCATATGCTTTTATTAATTCCAAGGATTCAAAAGATATCTTATTGCAAATAATTAACGATGTTGCAGGAGTGGTATGTCTCACATAAAGTGATTCAGAAGTGATGCGTATCCCAATAGATCAATAACCATAAATCACATAAAGGATGCATGTTACAATAAATTCAAGGATGAAATATAAATCGTCTTATTGAGCATAGCCATGGATGGTGCTAACACACATTCCCTCCAAACCAACATTTATTCTATTTGGCCAGTGGTAGTGATTAATATCAATATTCTTGGTATGGTTGTTCATGAAGAATAAACATCTTATGTTGACTCTTATAGTTCACATAGTAAAAGACAATTTAAGGGAATTGATGTCTAACTCCAATGGTTGATTGATGGATTGAAGGACTAATGGGAATACATGCAATTATGCAATGTATCAAGACCCATCCCAATAATAATAGAGCTCCTTTATATTGTATGACATATGCACATACAACATGCATGGTTTTCTAGGATTGAGTTCGCTCTAGTAAGCATGCTTATTGGTTTGTTTACAACTGCAACATTATTTGGCATACATAAATTGGTACAATTGTTGTCATTGGTGCTAACATGTTCTATATACAATAACATCACAAGCTTGTAACAAAGGATATCATGGATGTAAATATTATTAGGACCTTCTATAAAGGTTAAGTGGTCCAGTGGTCTACGAAAGACAATGTATAACTACTCAAAATTATTCCTCCCAAAAGACACCCTTATAGAAGAGTAGCATTTACCTTCAATGATAAACTAGAGAGAATCTAGGGACTTGAAATAAGGACATTGACATACTAACTTAGGCCATATGAAATAGAGAAAGATAAGCGAATTATAGAATTGTTCAATTCAAACAAGGAACCTATGTTTGATGATCCTAAATTTTTCAACACTTAAGTTGAGAAAATTCCCATTGTTATGAAAAGGAAATTTGATTTTATGAATTTCCATATCGGCACCATCTTAATATTGCCCACTTAATAGGCCCCATGCATACATTCAAAATGTTTCATCTTCTTTACATGGGCTCATCTCATTGACAAAAAGTAACACATTAGGTGTTATGAGGTATCTTATTTATTTGAGTACTAGAAATAAACATCGCCCAAGAAAAATAAATAGAGGAGAGGTCAATCCCTCAGTATTTTGAAGAAGCTAATGTATATGATTTATTTATGGCAAATGATGTTATATTCAATGCGAAAATGCTTTATTTATATGGGTTGACTCTACAATACAACTTCTTTATATGACATTTGTTGGGATTGAATTCACATGGCCTTTCAAGCCTTCTAAAGGCAAACATGTGGATTAAATGCTTCTTTTCTATAGGGTAGTTTATATACTTTGTACTAATTTTATTATGCCAATTAATTTTGTACGTATTAATTTTGTAGTGTCCTTATCCTTTACTTATATGTGGTTGTACGAACATTGATTTACCCTATGACCTATGATGTGCCATATCTAAATTATCAACATCTGCATGTTGGATTGCATCAAAGGATATCCACGTGGTCAACATTCCAAGTGTTGGAATTGTGAAATAACTGAGATTGTTTATATGTTTTAGGAGTTGCTCACAAATTTCATGGACCTGAAAGTTCATCTTTCAATTCACTTAGCTATTGAGTTTGAATTAGTTTAGGTGGAGTGATATTCTTGGACAACATGAGAAAGTTGAAGGTTTTTCTTTGATAAAGGGAAAGGCATGAGGGGTCTATGGCTACGAGTTAAATAGCATATGAGGTGTTCCATTATGATAGTGAGTACATCAAGTAAATAAATGACACACCCAACAACAACATTTAGGATGACAATCGGGATGAGGACGAAAGGGAAAGAGAGCTACTCGAAACCAATGAAAAAAGGCACATGATAAAGAGGAAGTCACTTTTCATGTGTCAATTGTATATAGAGAAATTCTTTACTCCAACTTGGTAATATATATATATATTTTTGTTTGTCAAGTGGTATGAGTTCATCAGGCTTGATCTGTGGTTTGAGAAACCATGACCCAGGGGCATCTAAGCCATCAAAATCACTCGGGGAACACACCTGACCTAGGGCACACTAGCTCTTAACATGATTGTATTTTGCCCAAGGAGTTTGAAACCGGTGACCTTCATATCTCGGAGTGACTTAAAAATACGCCCCATCACTATTATTCTACGCCCCATGAGCTTGGTAATATATATTTAATGTCATACTATTTATTTTGATTTCATGAATACATTAACAAATGTAGAGATTGATGCTAGTAATGAATTTATTATTTACAACCTAGAGGCAACACAACCTCAGGCTACATGTATGAGAAGAGAAGGAAATGGGACAATGACATGAACAAATACAAATAATTGAAAGGTAGAAACATGCCTTATCTTGAACATTTTAAAGAAAATATACCAATGATATGTCACAATAGCTAGGTGGTTGACCAAAAATAAAAATGACACATCCAATCATTAACCTCATGGTGAAGAGGATATACTAAACATAGGGATTAGATGCAATAACTCTATACTAATATTTGTATGTCAATTATTCTTCTTATAATGCACATTTGAAGTATAACATACATTTTTATATTAACGCTAGGGTTACTAAACATATTACACCATTTTTTTTTAACATTTTTATAGCTGCATTTGTTTCCATCTACATGGGCGTATGTACATCATTTTTGCACTGAGGATGCCAATGATGGACGTGTCACACTTGATTATGGAGTGGAGGTTGAATTTAACTAATATAGTGTTTCTAGCCACAATGGTTTGAACTTATTAAAGGAGTGTTTAGGTTATGTTGGAAAGATACAAAAGATCATACAAGTGGACTTGTCATCTTTATGCTATGCTAAATTTAGCTGCAAATGGTGGATACCTTCAATTGAAGTAATATAAAGGAATATTATGATAGTGGGCTCACATATATTAACTCTAAAAAGATGTGGGATGAAATGAAGGAGCTTTATTGGTCCATTAAATGTTGTGGATATTCCACTAGAATAAATTGAATTCTATACTAAGAGGGTTAATTTCATAGTTTCCAAATTCATTAATTATTTCTTTCTGCTTATGCATGTAATAGATAAATGTGGAAAATAGAGAAACATAAAATACAACAACACATGCACCCTAATGAACACAATATATTTGATGGTGAACCATTACAGGAGAAAACCTAGTTGGAAGGTGAGGATGCTCTGCTCTTTTTTTTTCCTTGAATGGAAATAATGCAAGTACAAAGGAGAAATAACTCTCTATGGAGTTGTTTGAGACCTGTGGAATGATAAGATATTATAGAACATTAAACTCCCTTTGTTATTCTCTCTCACCCCCACTCCCTATTGCTTTTCTCTCTATGGAACAAGATACAATCAAAATGAATGAAACCCCTTCTCCTCCTAGTGGCCCAATTTTAACACAACTCAATAGCCAACTAGGGGTCAATTTGACTCCTTCAACTCTCAAAAAGAGTTACAAATTTGACCCTTCTAGAGCCTTATGCATAGTACTCTTGTGGTTAATTGATTTTCCATGAGTAATAGGGGTTGATGTGGCATTCTCTTGAATCATGGTGGTCAAACATGGTACGTCAATTCGCGAGAGACATAACTTTCTTGTATGAGCTCCAATTGAGTCAATTATTGTGTCGTTGGGAATGTATCGATGTGTAGAATATGGAATATTGATTTATAGTAAGTTTGGGACCACAAAAGGTTGTAATTTAATGCCTCAAAATGGCTTAAGAAGTTTTTTAACCTGAATTTTCCAAACTAGGATTGTTCATAAAAATGACCCTACAAGTTGATTCCTCCAATTTTCCCACTGTAGAAGCATCAAGATGAATAAAAAATAATATAATTATTCTATCTAGATAACTTATGTTTTTCTAAACATCACAAACAAATGTTTTTTTACTAGAATGTGTTGGATAGAGATTAGTGGTTCATACTAAGACATAATAAACAACATTATATCGTGCTAAGTAGGAAGATAGTTAGGGCGATGGCAATGAAGGGTGATATGTACATGTTTTGTTTCAAAAATTATCTTGTGGACATGCCATTTTATTAGAGTTTCTATAAACTAGCAAATTATGTATATATTCTTTTTTTTGTGAATTAAATTTGTATTACCTCAAAATTTCGAAGTACATCAAAATCATCAAATTTCACTCGATGTTTATAGTATTCAGTCTCAATTGCCTCGAGGGAAACTAGATTTGTTGACCATTAATTGAAAATCAAGTCTACCAAAAATAAACAACGACTGCCAATAACAACCCAAACTACCATGTACTGAACTACACATAGGAAGAAAACAACTGCTAAAAGCCATATCATGATATCAAGAGTCTGAAGAGGTCACTAGGGTTGGATCCTAAGCATTGGCACTTGTAGGATCCATAGGCTTAAGTTCATATCGAAGGTGGCTTTCTAGGTGGGTTGGTCAGGCATCTAGACTCACCAAGCAAGAATGCTAATATTGTTACACTCACTTAATTTCATTCAAGGAAGAGATGATGTCATCATGGTCCTCATGCTTATGTTTCAAGACCCTGCCCAAAAGGGTTTTCATCTGCTAATGAAGGGTGATGGAGTTCAGGTATTGGATCTGTCTTCCCATGGTACAAATAGGGCCAGGAACCCAATGGTTTACCTCCAGGATTTTAGAGTCATAATAAGCTTGACAATGATTGGTAGTGAGGGTCTCGAGTTGGCAGATTTCTTCGTGAATTTTGTGAGCGGTAGTGGAATGAAAGTTAACATTAGCTTCCTGGGCCTGGGCTTGGGTGCACGACCCGCATTGAGGGTTTAGGCCACCACCTCCGCAATGCTTGTGTATACTTTTCCAGGGCATAATGCACTAAGAAATACAAAATCAATGAAGAAAACTATTCCACAGCAACCTAAGAATGATAGGAATGAGGTTGAGAAAGTTGAAATGAAAGCAGAGCCAAGAGTTACTGGGGGTTCTAGGCAACTCGAGCAACTAGAAAATTAGAGAGATAGGTAAAAAAATTTGGGTAGGGGTCACACACTAACCAGGAGACACAAAGATGCCAGTTGCAATGTAGACCATTAGAAAATATGGCAAATCCAGCTGACTTGCACTAGTGAGACATAAAACTAGTAAAGAAAAGAACTAAGCTACATGGGAGAGACAATACCTTGCTGAATCTGGTCAATGATGCTCGGGCCATCGAATTCACTTGCATTGAAGGCAGATGGTGTTGTCTACAGTTGTAACCTCTGATTTTAGAGAAATCCACATATGCCACCATTATGCCTCTGGAGCCAGTTGCTAGTCCAATACTCAACTTCCCCTACAAGCACCAGGTCCCTCCAGAAAAGTAAGTTAGATTAGGTTGCATGCATGTATAATTCACATCGACACCATTGTTAGAGGTAAGAGACCTCCCCTAAGGAAGAGAGAGTGAATTTAGCCATGTTTCTACAAACTTCTCAATACACATAGACCCGCCATACCAGATAGCTAAGAGAATAGTCCCACTTGTGGTAGGAAACAAGCGTAAACACACCAAAAAATCCAGAGGGCAGGGTCTATCCTCACAGAGCAATTGAATAGACACAGGTTTGCCATGGTAATGAATTGGGAAGGAGTGTTTCACATGTGCAGTGCATGGGGTAGGCTGGCGATGCCACCCCCCTCTTAAATGTAGTTGGAGGCGGTGGGGTGGCGACCTCCCCCCAACCTCCAAGTTCACTTCATTGAACACCCCAATTAGGGGAACTGTGTATATATTCTTAATTAAATTTTGCATGTAAATAACAATTAGTGATATTTTATAAACATATTTAACAAATGTATTTAAGCATTATTAATTATTGCCAAGTTTCAATAATTCCAAAAAGTTAATACATACCAAAGTCATTTATACGAAAAATTAACCATTTACAACTATCATCTTGGACTTTTTTTTTGAAATTCCAATTTATTTGAGGAATTGTAAATAATTTTTATTTAATGACATTAATATTAACAACTGAAATTGTCATGCCACTTTGGTGGAAAAACTTTCAATCTCTTTATATATTTTCATTTTCTTTTTTGTCAAGGCCACTTTGGTGTAAAGCCTTTCAATCTCTTTATATATTTGTTATAAAAAATTCAAAAATATTTTTATGAATTAAATCAAGCAAATTGATTTACAAAATTGATAAAAATTGATTTAAAATTATTTTCATGATTGGATATGCAATATATCATCACTATTGGTAAGATTAATATTAATGACTATTATTTTTATGATATTTTAGTTGAAGGTTTTTGTTTTGTTTTTTTTCTTAAATCTATTTATATATTTAATATGAAAAATTAGATGCATTTTTATGATTTAATGGAAGATGTAATCAAATAAATTGATTCAAAAATCTAATCCATTTTGATTTAGAATGTTCTTCATCATTTAATATGGCAATATATTAACCATTTGTAAGATTAACAATAACAACTATTATTATCTATGTCATTTTAGTTGATTTTTTATTTTATTTTTATAGAATTGATGATAAAATATTTTCTTATACTGAAATATCTATCATGATATTAATGGTTTGTGGTGAAATATTTGTCTTGAAAATACTTTTCTAACACATAGATAAGAGAATATGGTTTTTAAAAACTTATTTGCATTGATCTTAAATGGTCCATGGTGAAATATCTATCTCAATATTAACTAGTTTGTGGTGACATATTTGTCTTTACTAAATACTATTATGTTGTTAGTTATTCACTTTTGTCTCTGGCTTTGTTTTGTGGGACTACAAACATAAGCACAAAAATCCCAACAACATATATGTAAAGAAAATCAAAAGAAACATAGATATAGAGATGACCTATCCAATCCAATAAACATATGCATAGAAACTACACACAAAATAGAGATCGCTAGGTAGACATGAGAACAAGTTTTTTTATAGAATATATATGCTTTGCAAAAGAGAAGTTTCCCTAGAAATAAAACAATTTTTTGGAGATAGATCAATGGTGAAATATTTGGGTGATGAAATTCCTAGCATATTGAATTCTAAGGCAACTACAATGAGCTATGGTTTGTGGTGATTTCTTGGTATGTCATGGACTGAGTTCAAAGATGGATTAAATTCAAAAGGATCTCTAATTGATGCTATGGTGAGGTCTATTTGAGCTCCATTCTAGTTGTTTTGTTGCTATTCAAACCCCATGGTAAAGTAGGTGCACAAGTTCCTTCTATAATTTTTATTTATTATTCATGCTTCCCACTATGAGTAATTCAGCATAGATAAAAAAACTTTCCATTGAAGGCTTATATTAAGTTGATGGATTATGAGGGGAAATTTACATTATATTTATAGTTGAAACTTGGAAGAATGAATAATATAAGGTCCCTAACATATAATTATTAGTATTGTGGTTGGGATGGAAAAATATATCCCCACGATAGAGGGATTGGTGGAAAGAAAAGAAAAACAAAAAAAAAGAAAACCATTTCTTTTCACGAATTTGTAAGAAAGACTCTCTCAAACAATACAATTTTATGAAGTTTTCAGATATTAATACAAATAAGATATATATATCAACTTTTTTATGTCATGCATATTAACTATACATTTTATAAGAAAGAAGTCTAGATTAAAATGGTCCCCACAAAAGCCTAAGAACAAACTATTTATAGTTTAAGAAATGAAGATAGTACCCTCCTGCTAGGAGAATTTAATTCTATAACTGCAACCAATCAAGCTACTTGTTTAAGCAATGATTCCAACCCTAATCCTACATGGCTAGATGAGGAAATTATTTTAGCTTAATTGATATGAAAGAAACTTTAAATGAAGAGGGATGGGTGTTTGTGAGGGGGCGGGATGGCTAGGGCTCTGAAGTCCTATAGCGTCACGAGAGCTAGCGACAGTCTAGGGCACAGTTAGGGTCCGTGGAATCTGATTCCCGTAGATAGAGGCAACACGCGGCAGGGAAAGCTAAAAATATCTCATGGAAGGCAAAGGATGCGACATCATTTCTGGGCAGTGACTCTGATGGCAGACGACAACTACACTCTCAACGAAACTCTCCTGTGACTGTTTTTGGCAACTCTGTTGATATGGATGAGGAAATCGTTGAGTACTCCACAGACTCAATGGATCACACGCTAATTTGGACTAAGGATCCACCTCAACATCTCCCTTTGCACTCACTGGAGATCTCTCGGGTACCTGCTGACCAGGTTGTGCCCTATATTACTAATATGGAAGATGGTGTGACCTCCCTCAATACCCTAGGGTTTTCTCATCCTACCTCTACAGTTCGAGCAGGTATTGACCTCATTCTACCATACTATCAACCCCAACTGAAACTTATGATCTTGTCTTTGTCAGAACTACAAATATGGGAGCTTAAGCAACTTTCAAAGTTGCATTTGGACAAGGTGAGAAATGTGCGGTGACAGTAGGGTTTCCTATATCTGAATCGGAAACCATTGGTTTTGAGAGATTAGGGCTTAATGTATCAGGGGTTGCAAACCTTGGATCCCAGGTACCACATCCGACGCATACTATAAAAACCTTGGGTTGCTTTGAAGGTATCCCCCATCAGATATTGGATCAAGAAGACGTTAGGGTTTTTGACTCTGACGAAGCTCACTCAGAGGAGATAGTGAAAACACATGAAGAACAATAAAAAAAAAGGGGGGGAAAAGTCTAAGTGCACAAAGGTCAGGGAACTCAGACGATTATTATTTTTTGGTGAAGGCATTAGCATGTCACAGGTTGCAGAAACAAAGAGCTCGGTGTTGGCCGGTAGGCTCAGAGGACGTAACTATTCCACAACAAGGCTCAAGAGATGGGTGACGAAAATCTAGGGCAATACCCTTGATCAGTTATCAACGGTCCTCACTGTGACAAGAGGGTGGTTTTCCCTCATTTTCGCTCTCCTTGAATATGTGAATTGGGTCCTTTCCAAATTTTGGCATATTGAAATGACTCTGGTTCTTCTAAAGCGCTGGATGCCTGTCTTTGACCCAAACAAAGAAAAATTGGGGGCAGGTCCTATATGGGCCAGAATGCCAGGATTACCACTCCATTTCTGGTCTAAGGATGTGTTCAGATGCATCAGAGACGATCTGGGGGTCTATTTAGACCATGAAAGTCCTTCATGGAAACGGGGAATGTAGCTATAACTAGAATTCTGGTTCACTTGGATACCAGGGAAGGTCTCATGGAGAGTTTTCATCTCCAATACCATGGTCACATAAGATGAAAGATTCTGGACTATGAAGGGGTCCCTTTCCATTGCAGAAGATGCCATGAAGTGGGAAATCTTATAAGGATTTCCCGATGTGATCTGAAAATGGGGAACTTAGGCTTCTTGTCTAACTTACAAGAACCTCTCCCACTTCCAAAGCTTTAAATATTCCCAAGACTATTTGATTAACCAATGTGGAATTAAGAAATGCTTGAGGACATGGGTGTATGCTGGTATTTGTTTTAAACTGATTACATGCTTTAATTTCTATTGTTGTTCTGTAAGTGGATATGCTTAAACTGATATATAAATGCATATAACAGTAAATAAAACAGCAGAGACAATGCAACAATAAACAATCACACAGAAACGACAATTTAATTAGGAGTTCACCCAAAAATCTTGGGCTACGTCTCCGTGAGCTCTAGTCAACTCAACTAGGCTCTCTAGGATTATGGTGTAAGTATTTTTTACAAGCTCTTGGCTTAACGCCTACTGTTCTACACAAAAATAGTGGGTTCAGACACCATTTTATCCCCTAGCTCTTGAAGCTCTGGCTCTTGGTTCT
>APFE030357143.1:0-20928 GCA_000404065.3 Pinus taeda | reverse complement strand
CTCTGACACTTGCCTCTCTGATTTCGACCAGGGATGAGTAAGAGATCATCAATCTCCAAGTGGAATCAAGAACTATCAGAGAGAGGACACTAATCAAAATCCCAGAAGATGACTCACCCCCTACAATCATCTATATATGGATCCCTCATGACAGAGATCCAGAGGCTGGAATCTTGTACCTTGTAGAGAAGTGTTGTTGGTTTTCTAGTGTAACATCATAGTGTTGGGTGATCTAAGCTTTACTTGAGGTGAAGAAAGGCTTTCTTGCTGGAGGATGATGCTGGGTCAGAACAATTGGTTGTAATCCTCTTTCTATTCTTGATATTAATAAAGCTATTCAAGTTTTCCTCCATATTCTTGTACGTTTGATTGTATATGCATTTGTATGGTTAATACATATCTGGTCCTGTGTTATTTATGAATATAGATCTATGTTCTTCGCGATAGTAGTATGTTGTTGTGATTCCACAGGTGTTCTTTGAAGCTGGGCAGACGAAGAAGAAGTGGCAAAGCTTTATCAGGAAGGAGAGGAATCAAACAAGGAAATCAAGCACAAGACTAAGGATGGTCTCCTTTGTTCCACTCTTATCTATTTTCATAAAGGAAAACAAAAGTAGACTTTACTTGTTTGTTTCTAAGATAGCTACCAGTCTTAGTGGGAATAGCAGCATCCGAGTGGACACTATTCCCGGTAACAAAGCCCCATTTTTTATCTTGTACTAGTGGATGTATGAGGGCCATTATCCTTGGTACAAGAGCCTTAAACTATTGTATTACATGTTGTTGAATATAATGAACTTGGGGTGAAAATTTTAAAAAGTTATACATACTTTGTGCATGTGTGATTTACTGTTGTTTAAAATCTGATGTGCAAAGTAGTATCGTTAAGATTCTTGGTTTGGCGGCGTCAGAGATTTTAAGATTCTATATTAGACCCAAGTTCATGGAAATCAGACATGGTATCAAACGTATTTGAGCTACTTTGAGGGAGAATAAATCAGAGTGTGGACAAAGAAACAAAAGAGAGGGAGTTATGGGTGTCTAGATCATGTAGTAGAGGGCTCAGCAAAAGACATGGAGATGTGGTCTCAATAGGCTACATGATGAGATGGGTTGGGAGTTTTTGTGCATCGGTGGTGAACCTGGTGCACTTCAACATGTTGTGTGGCAGTCTGTAGATCATGGACATCCGATGTCTTGTCATCGAAGGTTGGGACAACTTGAGAGTTTCTTTGGTAGGGAAGAGATTAGGTTAATTGATATGACTTCATTTGATGGACTACAGGTTGGAAGGCTAGATTCTTCATCAGATCGTGATGTTTCATAACCGAGATTGGAGGGATTTGCGCGAGTGGTATTTGATCTAGGAGGATGAGTTCTTGCAAGACTGAGCCACTTGAGATCGTGTAGGCTCAGAGGGAGTCTACCCTCATAGGGAACAACCTTGTCAAGATTCAGGATCTTTAGGTTTGGATGTGATAGAGGCAGAGTCACTACTGAGATTGTTGGATTCGTTCTACACAGTACGTTGCAGTGGTGGATGTTATATGGGATAGTGTCAACAGATGATGATGGTTACTTCCTATTATTTGATGCACCTCCCTCACTAAGAGGGAGTGTTGATTTTTTTGTAGCTTGTGAGCTAGTCCAAGCACTAGTGTTCAAGAATTGGAGGAAAAAGCACCACAAGTATGCTTATGGGCTTAGAACCCAAGCCTAGGTTTTTTCACCCATAGATGTTTGGGTCAAAACCGTGATGAGTATTCGACATGTGATGGATGAGGATGATAGCTCTCAGTGAGACAATTCTAACGCAATGACAATCATCCGATTTTGAGTTGTCGTTGAGTAGTTACAAATTTTTGAAGTTATTTAATGGGTTTGCACATGAAGTGTCAAGGTTGGGTTGGTGTAAAAATTACTTGTGATAGTTGTTCAAGCCCTTAGTTAACATTGGAGAAGCCCTCTTGTTGGTGTATAAATAAGAGGTGTTCTGGAGGTTATAGTCACACCTTAAGGAGCATGGAGGAGATCATTTAAGGAGGAAGGAGGTCAAAGTATACATGAGGGAGCCATATCCCTAGGAGAGCTAATGAAGAGGATAATGAGGTCATTATTGTGAATGTTGGGATGGTTTTGGGAAGATGCAACCAATGAGGAAGAGAGGATCTAATTGAGACTAGGACAAGTAGGTCAAAGGTGTCTTAGGCATAAAATATGTGGGTATTTTGTTTGTTGCAGGCTGAAATGTTGTATTGAAAGTGTAGGTGGATAGAAGGCATATTTAGGGAGGCTGATTAGGCTACAGACTCCCTAAAGTAGGTTCCAGGCATATCCAGCAAGAACGCAAGGAAATGAGACCTCTAGGGTGGAGAAAATTTGAGTTAATGTAGACAATGTGACAGTGTCCGAGTTGGAGCCTGATGACCAACACCTTGATGGAAAATGGTAGTTGCAAGAGAGGGAGTTGTTGAGCTCAAGGGTCTGATCAACCAGGAGCAATATGTGGAGCTCGAAAATTGTGTGTGGAGAAGCGATTCTATAGTAGATGACGAATAGTACTCCTAGCCTGGTATTCATTGGTGCAACATTAGAAGACCATAGTGGGATGAAGTCCCTGAGTAGGTGAGAAGCAGCAATGGGAAGATCAAGAGTTGTTCACAAGTGGAGCATGAACAACTCAACAAGAGTATTAATGTGTTCTGTCCTTTATGGACGAAGTCACAACTAGAGAGGATATTGGATAACCTAGATTCATTGGCCAGATGGACTTGCAGCATTGATAGAGACAAGAGATGCAGATTGGGAGCTGAAGGGCCAAGCAGGTACAGGGTATGACCGAGAGGCATTGGGAGAGCAGGAGGAGGAACAAGGTATGGGCGAGAGGAGCTGAGAGAGCTAAGAAGTCTTTTGAGGATTAGTTGGCAATATTTTGACAGGTTTTGGCGGAGCTCTCTCTCTCTCTCTCTCATACCCTTGGACACTTAGAGTTTTCTTGGAGCACTCTTGGAGGAGTGTGGAATACTTGGATTTTGGAGCAAGAAGGAAAGGAAGGACTAGGAAAGTGAAAGAAGACATCGAGATGAGTAGCCACATCGTGCTCTTCCTGCAGGTACTGAATTTCATGTATGTTTTCCCCACTAGTTTGGGCATGCATGGCATATGCGTGTGGTTTCTTGGTTATGATTCATCATGGGGAGGGATGATTTCCTAGATTGATAGTGGATTTGCATAGCCCTATCATCCCTTGGATAGCCATGGTGTTGTGGGAGTCTTTCCTTTTATTTTCTGGTTGGTTCTCATGTTGCTTTCACTGTGGGTTGAGTTACTAGTTCGTGGAGCCTTAGTTAGAAGATCGCTCTCAAGCCTTATAACACCTTGGGTTGAGTTACTAGTCCTAGAGCCTTGGTTGGAGAGATTCTCTGGAGCCATTCGGGTTGAGTTACTCGTCGTGGAGCGTTGGTTGAAATAAACTCTTTGGAGCACCGGAGAGCTTGGGCAGAGACAAATATGGTGATGGTTAGTGATTTATGAATGTGGGGTGGAATCACTGGTTGAGGGTTGAGATGGCTTGGCCTCTAGAATCCCTAGATGGTTTTGATTGATTTGTTTTATGAGATCCCACATTCATGCTTGGAATATGGCATGGGGGTGACTGACTAAAAGAAAGATTTGGATCAGCCTAGTCTATAGTCGAGTGGTTCATGGAAGTCCCATGCCCGGTTAGTTTATGCTATCATCAATAAGAGCTCTCTTTCTCATTAGTATTCTATGGCTAAATATACTTGTTTATATGTGGATTATATTGTTGTTATATCCCTGATATCTCTATTGGTTATATGTTGGTTATGAAAGAGTTTTATGACAGTGAAATTGTATGACTCCCATCATGTTTTGGTTAATCATTGAATGTACAATGAATATGTGACTTAGTAGATGGTAATGCAGTTATTGTAATGACACATCAATGCCTCTTACTGATTCTCAAATAAGTATGTGACCCCTATGCTCAGATATGTTGTTTAAACCTGTAAAATGCATATTTGTGACATGTTTGACGAAATGCATGTCATGGTTAGTAGGGGTCCAGTCAAGTCCTTGTCCAATTAATTACATGTGTATCATTGTTTTGATGTTATCTTTCATCTCTGGAAGTGTCACGAAGTTATGGGCATTGACCTGAGCCCTGGGCCAGAAAAAGTGGCACAAAATTCAGAGTCGTAGGCACAAAACTGCTTGGGAAAGTCCCCAGTTGCAGGCATACCAATGCTCTAGGAGCAACTAGAGGGTCGCAATCCCACTCATGCCCTTGTCATAGGAGTGACTGGGGGATTAACGTAGTAAAAATGTTAGTTTGTCTGAGGGGCTAGTCACCTGGAAGATTTGGATGGCTCCTAGGGGTTTTGTAGTAGGTCTAGAAGGTATGTGTTGTTGTGTTCTGCCGGTTATAATTCCTTAACTAACACATGGGGAGTGTAATCATATCATAGTAACTCTTCGTCACATTTTACTCAGTTGGTCAGTTACTTGGGTAGATGTGGGAGGAGGTCGTTACACGCCCTATTGCTTTTTATTTCATATTCTTATTTCTTCTGTTAAATGTAGTAAACTGAACTTCAATATTCATAAAAAAGAGGGGGATTACTAATATTTCATGGCACCAACACATGTTGAACGAGTGGCATTAAATTCCTTAAGGTGTAAAAAATCCATTTCCAGGTAATATACTAATGTATATTATACAAATTGTTAATACATGGACACCACCAACTTTTCACTTCCACTGTGTTAATTTCACATCGCTATTTTGAATCAACAAGCTCAAGCACCAAGCTTCAAAACTCACGCTCCTTATTTCAATGTTCACAGTCATTAATTAACTAACTTTCTACATTTTTAGAAGGTCAACTTTCATCACTATACATGAGTTGACTTAGAATAAATGTTGACAACTACTAATTTTGTCATAGTTATAGTCCATTAACAACAAACTAATATATAGCATATACACATTGACACCCATACACATATGGACAACCACCAATGTACATATAACACATATTTTCCGTGATGTCCTTTCTATTTTGCAATAAATGATTGAGATCAATTATTTGAAAATTAGCTTTCAATGTGTATAGAGCATGGTATAGTTCCCTCAAAGTGAGCCGATATTTTCTCCTTTCCTCTAGGATAATAAAATTCTAACTATCAAACAACATAAAAATTTATTCATTTCGCACTGTATTGTGTAGGGGCTTTCCAAGGCTAATATGCATTGGTTTTGGAGGAGGTTGTTTCATAAAATTTAAAAAACATATATAAAATGTTGAATAAAATTGGGAAACTATACTTATTAGAGTCTTATTTCAACCTTTTCTTTTAGGGATACTTTCTAACATCATATTTTAGTTAGCTGGGTGGATTGTTTATTCTTCTCTCTACCGAGATTTATTTTCACAAAATATATATGAGCTAATTGTAATAATGCTAAAAGGAAAGATGCAACCATGAAGAGGGATCCCATGTGGGTGTGTCTATAAACATAACATCTCTAAGTCATAAATTTCCTACAAAACACTAATTTATAGGTTAGAGTGACTCTTAAATGATCTAAACTAAATAATCTTAAAAAACTATCAATTTCTCTAAATCTTAAAAGAAAATCAAAATCAATATCATGCCCAATTTGCGATAGATGATTGCACCCTTCTTAAAATATAATTTAATTTGATTTCTTACCAGATTTTGTGATAGCATCATCAATGCTCCTGTGCAAATTGAAAGCCTTTCCACTAAAACCTTTCCACTAAAATAAAGGTACAAGATATTCTAAACTGAATAATGAGAGTTTTTCCTTAAAAAGATATACGGGGTATTTGATTGGAAATCCTTAAAATCTCTAATGGGGAAGACACTCCTAATTTTATCATCAAAATTGAATTTTATGACACTACATTTATGAATTATTAAATTACATTTATTATTAAAAATATATATTTGATTTAAGATTTAACAATGGAAAGAATTAATTATATAAAAAAATTATTTTAAAATGTTAATTGAAACTAAAGTGACCTACTATTAATTAGAAACTGAATATTCAAACCTAATAGGACCCAAAACAAGATAACTTAACTGAATTTTTTGAACCTAGGACAGTGGTCACAAACACACTGAGTAACTCAAATAAGTTAACTGAATTTAGAACCTTGACGGACCCACTATTAATTAGAAACGGAATATTAGAACCCAAGCATACCCCATATTGATTAAAAAACACTTTCTTCGTGGGCGCGTCCACCATTTCATGTAGCCGACCACATGGACTTGAAAGAATCCACATTATTAAATCTATAAAAGGAGTGCAACGTACCATTTGGAGGGTGTTAATACAAAGTGCCAATCCGGGTCAGTTTGGTGATATTTTCAACTGTACGAGCTGTAACATCTCCACACGACGCAGCGTGATAATCTCGGCGGGGTCTGCTACTGTACAAGTCTTTCATCCGGCCAACACTGTGTAAGAAGCCGTTTATTGTACATTGTTGCGTTGCAGCTCAGGGGAAGAGAAAGTGCAGCAAGATCTGCCATAGGGAAAGTGCAGCAATCGTGAACGGAGTAAGTTTATCACATAGTGAAAGATTTTTTAATAATGTGATAGAAATGCAGAAATTTCAAATATGTCAAATTCTCACTAGATTTCAAATTTTCCACGATATAATTGTATTGCAAGATTTTGTTAAGTTGAATCAGCCAACTTTTTCCAGATAGTCAAATTTTAGATTTGTAAAATTCTAAATTGATAGGAGAGGTAAATGTTTCAGATCTGCCCAGATTTTCTATAGAATTCAAGATTTTGTTTATTTGAATCGCACCAATTTTGTTAGATTATCAAAATTCTATATCGGTAAAATTCTAACGTCTTCGGTCACCGCATTCGAGCTACAATAAGAATTTAGTAGCCGATTATATGCATAAGGGCCCTCCTCGTAACATCTCCACACGACGCAGCCTGTTAGGCTCCGCGGAGTCTGCTACTGTACATTTAAAATGCCTTACCGGATTAGATCACAACTGCCATCCGCATAGGCAATATTCCTAAATCTTTTACCGATCTCCATGAATTGACGTTTTCTGCACGTTGTGACAATGGACCTCAGCCGTTGATTCCTTTCCTTGAATGCGTTATATCACCCACGTGGTTGATATTCATTGATATGTCATGACCGGATTATTTGGGTAATCATACAGTGAGCATAAAGGTCTAAAGGAAACCCTAGGATCCAATTTACGGTGTCCGTCCAATTTGTTTGTCTTTATTTAAAGAAAACCTAGGATCGATAATAATCATTATTGCTTCCTAAGGCAAATGCCTGGCTTCGACCATTCTGAAATATTCTCTTGGCCTATCTCTACTGTAGGGATTAGGCCAAATGCAATACTCTCCTGTCCCTCTGGAGATACATCTGAACTTTCGTAGATAGGCTATTTTATGCAATTTATTTTGTTGTGAAATGTAGTTGATCTTTTCTTAATTGTATTATGAAATTATTTTTCTGGGTTGAAACTTTCAAATTATTTCTATTATGTTGTTAATGATTTCCGCACCTGTCTTTTCTGAAACATTGATCATTTTCATATATGGACAGGAGGAACTGTTGGAAATAATACATTCTCGCAGGCTGGCGATCCCTGAAGTGGGAATGGGAAACCAAACAGAATATAACATTCTCAGATATTCTGCTGAGGCTGATTGCTCCCACTATGATGCTGCTGGTAAGACCATTTTGGGCACCCATTATGATGCTGCTGGTAAGACCATTTTGGGCAAACGCAAGATTGAAGAAAACCCGAACATGGATAATTCCTTGAAACATGTACATTTATCTAAGCTCAAGAAGCAGAAGCCTGGTAAGACTGTCAACCCTGATCATAGTGAAGTTCTAAATAAAATTGTAGGGAAAAAGATAATTGAAAAGGACAACAACCGTTCAGAGGAAAGTAATCTTATTCCTGAGCTTAAGAAGCCAACCAAACCATCTGCAGTCAGGGATTTTCGTCCTGGCTGTGGGAGATATACATCTGCTGTTGCACCTGTGAATTATAAATGTTTGCCACAAAAAATTTTCACGCCACCAGTTTCAGATTCTGCATGTTATACCTCTACTAATGGTAGAATTGTTCCCTCAGTGAGGAAGGAGCAGTACCAATTATCCGCTTCCCCTGAGACCCGTACGGGTGGTGTTAAGGGCAGCAGTCAACAGCATTCTAATTTTAAAAATCATTCAAGTGCTAAAGAAAGTGTCAAATTTAGAGGCAACCATCAGTCGGATTGTGTGAACAAAGATGTTGCTAGAAACAAAGAAGATGGTTTTGGAAAGATAGAGAAGAAAAACATGGTGTATTTTAGAAACAGAGAGGGCAAACTTCAGTCGGATGGTGTGAACAAAGATAGTGCTAGAAACAAAGAAGATGGTTTTGGAAACAGAGAGAAGAAAAACATGCTGTCTTTTAGAAACAGAGAGAATGAAGACCTCCAGCCTTGTAGACCAGCATTGAAAGAACCACACTATATTTCTCAGCATTCTAGCCAAGTAAAGTACAAAAACTTGCAACATTTGCAGGTGCGACCTAAAGCAGAGAATGCTAATCAGGTGGCCCATATGGTCAAGAAAGAAGCCAACCCAGGACATTCTACAGTCAAGGTTCAAGGGTCATGTTCTCAACATAATGCAATTGGAACCAATAAAGTGGCGGCTCCATATAAGGGTGTGACAACCCCTAAGCAGCTCTCTTCAAAAAATGTCGGAACCAGATCAAAAGTTAAAGAAACCGTGCAATTATTCCAAGTGGTTTGTAGGAAATTGTTGCAGAATCATAAAGCCCAAGTTCAAGACCAAGCACTAGCTGGTAAATGTTTCCGTGTGGATCTAAAGGCATCCAAATTCTTAAGAGATAATAACCTTTATGTCAATACGGGTGAACAAATTGTGGGAGCTGTTCCTGGAGTAGAAGTTGGAGACCAATTTCGTTATAGAATTGAGCTCTGCATTGTGGGTCTTCATCGGCAGATACAGGCAGGGATTGATTTCTTGAAACAAGGAAACGTGACACTGGCTACCAGCATCGTGGCATCAGGTGGTTATGAAGATGATATAGACGGTGGGGATGTGCTGATATACACTGGCCATGGTGGAAATAACTACAGTGGGGACAAAAGGCAGAACAAACACCAGAAACTTGAACGCGGAAACTTGGCTCTTAAGAACTGCATAGACAGGAAGACACCCGTGAGAGTTATCCGTGGATACAAGCAAACGAATACTGGAATTCATGAAAACAGAAAAGGCACAGTCAATGTAATATATACATATGATGGGCTCTATGATGTGCAAACATACTGGCTCGATAAAGGGGTATCTGGATACTCAGTATTCAAGTTCCAGTTAAAAAGACAGCATGGTCAACCAGAGCTGGGCTTGAAGGCAGTGCAATTTATAGGGAGGGCACAAAAACATCTAATTCGTGAAGGTCTTAGGGTTAAGGACATTTCTAGAGGCAAAGAGAGAAAATACATTTGTGCAGTGAATACCATTGATGAGGAAAGTCTACCAACTTTTTTTTATACAACTAAGGTTATTTATCCATATGGGTGTAAGCCTGAGCCTCCCAAGGGATGTGAATGTAAAGACGGGTGTTTGGATCCTTCCAAATGCTTCTGTGCTTCGAAAAACGGGGGAGAATTTCCATTTAATTACGATGGTGCTATTGTGTATCCTAAGCCTATTGTATATGAATGCGGTCCTTCTTGTAAATGTCGTGGGACTTGTCACAATAGAGTGAGTCAACATGGTGTTCGATATACACTTGAGGTTTTCAAGACGGATAAGAGAGGTTGGGGGGTTAGATCATTAGACTCCATACCTTCTGGTAGCTTTATCTGTGAATACACTGGTAACCTTCTTTCTGATACTGAAGCTGAAAAACGTGTTGGGAATGATGAGTACCTCTTTGATATTGGACGCAATTGCAATAGCAGAGATCAATCTCTTTGGAGTGATCTTTTAAGTTTGATGCCCGACATTGAGGCTGGTGCAACCTCTGACATGGTGGAAGATGGAGGATTCACGATTGATGCAGCCAAGTGTGGAAATGTGGGTAGATTTGTTAATCATAGTTGCTCTCCTAATCTGTATGCACAGAATGTTCTTTATGACCATGATGACAGAAAGTTACCACATATCATGCTCTTTGCTGCCGAGAACATTCCTCCTATGAGGGAGCTTTGTTATCACTATAATTACAGTCTGGATGAGGTTCGTGATTCTGATGGTAACATAAAAACAAAACCCTGTTACTGTGGCTCTTCACAATGCACCGGGAGGATGTATTAAGTGCCTGGAAGTTCTGGTTGCAATATCTGATTTACAATTATAGATTTTTGCCCAGGTACAGAACCATTCTCTGCATTCAAAATTCTTATGCTTTTTAAATTTGCTTCAATCAGCTATTCAATTAATTCTTATGCTTTTTAAATTTGCTTCAATCAGCTATTCAATTAATCAACGAATGATGTATTCTGATTTGCTATAATCTGTATTGATTTGCTCTTTAACTAATGGTATGTTGAGAATGAAACACTTGGGAATGGGATTGATTCTTAGAATATATACTGTGTTGGAACAGGTGGACTTTTACAGGTGCATAGATTTTTGTGTTGGAACAGGTGGACTTTTACAGGTGCAGAGATTTTTGTGTTATTTGAAAGCACTATATCTACCGGGATTTTTGTGTTATTTGAAAGCACAATCTCTACATGCCTCCTTTGGGTCAGTGTTCTAAGTGTGATTTTGTTGCTGGGAAGCTTTGCAATGCATATAAACCAGAATTGTAGTAATTCTATACAAAGTATTTAGTTTTTTTTTTCTTTTCGTGGAATTTTTTTATTGTTCAATACACTTATAACAAAAGTTGTTTTTGATAGAATTGTTATTGAAATAGAGAAGGAGAAACATTGTGGTGCTGTAGATTTATTGGAGAAGTTAGACAACAATCATTAAGAAGCAAATAAATCTGAGAGCCTTAAAACTTACAAATGTTGTAAGCAGCCACTAAAGATAACAGGAATAAAGCATTATTTTGAAAAATAACTGAAAAATAGTTTTTGTTTACCTTTAGAAATTGGATAACTGAAGGGTATGGTACGAAGAAATTTGTCTAAATTGATATGTAACTTCAGCTAGCTGCAAAATCTGATTTTAGACTAGAAAAATGACAAAATTGGAAGAATTCTGTTATAACATCTTGCTTCTAGAGGACGTTAAAAATAGTCATCAAAACTTTGTGATTAAGAATAGAAGGTTTTGTGGTAAAATTGTTTTAAATGTGATATTAATAACTTCAAGATATTTTTCAAATAGTTGTTAGTTTTATTATCTATTATGATTAATATCACCAGATGTTGTCTATAAACTACTGAATTGATAAATTTTTATCAACATAAAATGTTGAAATTACATTGTGCTTCTTTTATATAAAAAATTATAACCATAAAAGTTGAAATTACATGTGCTCATTACACTCCTTAAGGTCACATAGGAGGTTGAATCTGACCATAGTAGCCTCTCTTCACATGTTTACACGGTTCACAGGGTTACTTTGGGTAGGCCTGAGAGGAGTGTTACAGAGTGGTATCATAGCGTGATTCAAATCTACGACTAGGTGGGTTGAATGTGTTAGTCATGCATGCATGTAAGTTGCATATGTGTCTCTTACACTTATATAGTTGTTACATTTTATTGATGATTGATTAGGGTTGTAATATGGTTATCATGGAGAATTTGATGTTGATTTCATGAAAGATATTTATCATGAGCATGTGACTAGTTTCATATGGTTATATGTTGCTTATATGTTGATTTTGCATCACCTACTTACATCCTTGTATGTTAGGTTACATTTTGAATATTTTGATTACATGTATCAGTCTTGTAGGTTGATTTCAAGAACTGGTCGATTATGTTGGACTACATTTGATTATGCCTATTTGTAGTTGGTTAGGCATTGCTTATGCATGTTTTTGGTTGCATGCAACAATGTGTACAATGGAGTAATGGTCGTTTTTGTGCATGAGGTCATATCATGCATTGTTGATATGGCCTTGCATTGATGGCTAGACCCTAGTTAGAGTGATGTTTATGAGTTGTTACATTTACTTGTGTATGTCAATATGTTGTTATGATTACGGTACACATGTATCATGTTGATTTGGTGATCTTGCACACAAGGTATATTCCCCAAGATATACTAAGGTATGTTGATTTATTGTGATTTGGTTTATCTGGGATATTATGCCTTGCAGGAAGATATATCAAATGGCTAGCAAGATGGTTGACTACAAAGATTCTCCCTACAAATCCAAAGAGAAGTATGGTGTTGGGAACACTTCCAATTTGGTAGTAACTCTTAAGCTAATTTATTGACTAAATTAACACAAGTATTTAATTATCAATCGGGGATTATAAAACTTGGAGGCAAATCCACTGTATATGGACATCAGATATAATCAAGTTTAGAAGATAAAATTTGGAGATTTAAAGAAGTACATATTACAAATATAAACCTATTTTAACAATTTCTAATTCATTTATGTAATATATGAGGGAAGAGGCTCTTAAGAGAACGAGGTTATCCTTCCCTACAATACTACTTTCATGAAGATAATTCTAAGAGCACTAATTAACAGAGGCTTATGATACAGAAGATGTAAAAGAAGAGGCTCCTAACTAAGAAGGTCCAAATTGTCCTTCTTCACAATCCTACTATATCACAATCACCATTGCTTCAAACCAGAAATGCATAAATAAATTCAAATGAGAAATGGAGAATGAAATTCAGTTTTAGTTCAAGATCAAATAGAATCGGAATTTAACTTAAATTCCTTTCTGTCCCTTCATATGTAGATTAGAATTAAATCAATATTCATTCAGCAATCATCACACATCTAAATACATTTGAAACAAAAATTAGTCTATGAAAACTATGAAAATTGAACCAAGAAATGTACTTAGCTTGGTGTGGGGGCCCTCCATCCTTGCCTTGCACACTTGAAGAAATCTCAGCTACAACAAATTCAGTAAATCATCCAAGCATGAACAACAAATTGGAATGAAGCAAGTTCTTCAAATTAGCTCCCAACTCCAATTATACAAAAGTTACATACAAATTCCATTACAAAAGCCATCAAAGTCTTGGCTTTAAATAGAGGTTTAATGAAACAAATTGATCTTTATTATCTCTAACACTCATATCTACTCATATACACCTATCTAAGTCGAACTCATCCAATTCATCCCAAGAAATATGGTCAATCCCATAAAATCTCAAAACTGCCCTATTTCCTTCGGATTTTCTAGTGACTAGTCATGTTTGACCAGCCTTGACCGGGCCTAATAAAGCTTGTTCTCGCCAAACCAAGTGGAGTTAGCTTAGTCCTAGTTCCCAAGTTGTCCATCTATGCATCAAACTCGAGTCCAAGTGTCCTGCAAGCATGTCCTCCACATAGCTATTATGGGAATTTCTGATTCAGTCCAAAATTGCACTTGAAACTCAATTTTCATAAAAACTTCTAGAAATTGCAAAATTAAAATTAAACACCTGAATATGCATAAAATACATCAAAATGAAATGGATATGATGGAAAATGGATGGAAAATATAAGAATTAAGTAGGTTTCCCTAAGCAAAAATAGACCAAAACTGAGGGCCAACACTAACGTTGAGAAGCTTAAAGGAAGAGATAAGGAGTTGTGAGGGAGATAATGATAGAATCAAACAAACATATGAAAAATTAGCAGAGGTAAATGTAGTGATACTCCAGAGTTCGTCAAATTTGTAGTGGCAAGGACTACGTAAGATCAGACATGAACAGGATCTACATGGGGCATATGGTAGTAGATCTCATGTCGATCATTGATCAGTTAGAGAAGACATAATACAAGATGGCAGATTATTGTACACTTCGGAGAGTAGAAGGGATAGACATAGTTATGAATCTAGTTATGATTCTGATAGGCACTATGATCATCACCATTATCATCTTTACAGGAGGAGTGATAGGAGATACTTGCCGGATGAGTTTAAGAAAGAAAATCCACCTACTTTTGATGGAGAGGTAAAGAGATCATAGGGTGCAGAGGCTTGGTTACTTGGTATGAAAACGTTCTTTAAGCTACACGACTACTAAGAGAACATGAAAGCTAGAGTGGCTACTTTCAATCTTAAAGTTAAAGAAGACATATGGTGGGAAGATTTGAAGAGTGTGAGGGACATAAATGAAGAATATTTGTCTTGGAATAAGTTTGAGTGGCTCTTTAAGAATAATTGCTTGCTAGAAAGGTACACTCATGATAGGGAAAAATAATTCTATGAACTAAAGGTGGGATCCATCAAAAATGATGAGTACACTAGTGAGTTCTTCGAACTGTTGAGGTATGTTCTTGACCTCAATGAGGAGAAGGCTATGATTCAGAGATTCATTAGTGAAATATCGATTGCATTGAAAGATATAATTAAATTCGATGAGCCTAGATATTTGGAGGAGACCATTCGAAAGTTAAAACATTGCTATGAACAATCGACGTGTATCGTTCAGATTAATCCAAGTTGGAGAGGTAATTTAAAGTGCAAAGGAAAATGGGATAAAATGTGAGCAAGGCCATAGGGTACAGATAATAAGGAGAATGTTGTAGCACCTAAGAGGTTTAATGCATCAAAAGAGGACATGGGCATCGATCTCAAGAAAATAATAAAGATGGATTATGGAGGCCTATAGAATGTTGGACTTGTGGCAAAGATCATCGCAGGGGATATTGTGCATATAATCAAGGTGGTAGACCTCAGATATATAGTGCAAAGGAGGAACAAATTGTTCGAGACATTGGTCAAAGTATTCCATGTATCTATGCACCCTTGGATATCAAACACGGAGAGCATCATGCATCTATCATCGATATGTATGGTAAGCTTTGTGATCAAGTTATTTCTCTTTTGATTGACCTTGGATCTAATTATAGCTATGCTAGTGCTAACTTTGTGTATAAGTGTGGCTTGAATAAAGAGTTGTAGTTGCATGCAAAGTCTTGGTTAGTGTGGCTGATTATAGGTACAAAGAGGCAAGTGCATCATTGGGTAAGAAATTGCACATTTGATTTGAATGGTATGCGTATCGTAGTACATTTGAATGTATTATTGTTGGGTGTGTACAATATGTTATTGGGCATATATTGGTTGTATCTACATAGAACCGTGTTTGACTTCTATTACAAAGCAATTGAGTGTGGTGATGACAATGGAAAACCAAGAGTCTTGCAAGGTAAGAAGAAATCCACATCAGTTAGGATCATGACAACTATGCAAGAAAAGCATAGTTGCAGGAAAGGGTGCAAGCTATTCACAGTACACATTTCTAGAGATAAGGGCAAGGGGGCTGAGGATGCGGATGTGTTGAGCAAGTACCCATTTTTGCAGCAGCCTCGGGATGTATTTCCTTAAGGCATTACAGAGTTTCCACCTCACATGGAGGTATATTTTTCTATTGAGCCAGTGCCAGGGGTAGCTCCAACATGTAAAGAACCTTACAGGGTGAGCACATTTGAGTTGGTTGAGTTAAAATTGGAGCTGAAGGAAATGTTGGACAAGGGATACATTAGACCAAGTGTATCACCTTGGGGTGTACTGACCTTGTTTGTAAGGAAGAAAGATGGTACTCTCAAATTATGCATTGACTACATGTAGTTGAATGAAGTGACTATCAAAAATAGATATCCTTTGCCAAGGATTGATGAATTGTTCAATCAGGTGAAGGTAGTAGTGGTGTTCTCAAAGATTGATTTGAGATCTGGATATCATCAAGTATGCATCAAAGAGGAGGACATTTACAAGACTTCATTCAGGTTCAGGTATGGGCATTATGAGTTTATTGTTGTTCCATTTGGTTTAACTAATGCTCTAAATACATTCATGTGTTTGATAAATAGTGTATTGCATCCATATTCGGATAATTTTTTTATTTTTTTCATTTATGATATACTGGTATATTCTAAAAATGAGGAAGAGCACATCGAGAATTTAACAGCAGTGTTGAGATTTCTACGAGAGCATCACTTATAGCCTAAGTTTACAAAGAGTAGTTTCTTTCGGACTGAGGTACACTACTTGGGACAAGTTGTCTCCAAGAAGGGAATTACAGTAGATCTAGAGAAGATAAGGGTCATCATGGAGCGTATAGCCCCTAAGAATGTGGATGAGGTGAGATCTTTCATGGGTTTGGAAGGTTATTATAGGAGGTTCATCAGGAACATCTTACAAGTTGATTATCCCATTACATCCTTACAGAGGAAACATAAGAAGTCCAAATGGATAGAGGCGTGCGAGGCTAGCTTTGAGTAGCTTAAGTCATTGTTGATACATGCACTAGTTCTATAAATTGTACATCCGAATAAGGAATTTGTACTATACACATATGCTTGCAAGAGAGGGCTTGGTGGAGTCCTTATGGAGAATCGACAAGTGGTATGTTATGACTCCCAAAAACTAAATGAGCGCAAGCAGAATTACCCGACACATGATCTTGAGTTAGAAGAGATTATACATGCATTAAAGATGTGGAGGCACTATCTTCTTGGAAGGTAGTTTGTTCTTATGAGTGATCACATTGGGTTGAGACATTTGTTTTACCAGCCGAATCTGAATGCCAGGCAGGCTAGAGGGTTGGCCACAATCAACGAGTTTGATTTCGTGATCAGGTACATCAAAGGTAAGGAGAAGATGCTCTGAGTAGATGGATATATGTGAATCACTTAGAAACTATTAGTTCTTATGAGATATATTTACAGGACAGGATCTTGTGAGAAAGAGAGTAGGATGTCAGATATATGGATATTGTGCATAGCTTGCAGCAGAGTGATAGTAGAGGTACATGTATAGGTCACGGTACATGTACAGGTATAGGTAAAGGTGATGGTACATCTACAGATGATGGTATAGTTACAAGTACAAGTAGTGGTATAGGTACACGTGCAGGTGCAGAGGACTTGAACTATCATCGTATAGCAGATGAATTGGTCAAGTTCTGAGAGAGGATATATATGTCGGATGACAGTGATCTCAAGAAGGTGATATTTGGGGAGTTTCATGTGAAACCGAATTCAAGTCACCCAGGTTACCAAAAGACACTAACAAAAGTAAAGAGACCTTATTATTGGCATAACTTGAAGATTGATGTAGCAGAGTTTGTGGCTAGATGTTTTGATTCTCTGTGAGTAAAAGAAGAGTGTAAAGATACAAGTGGGCTACTACAGCCGAGTGTGATTCCATAATTCAAATGGGAGGTCATTCCCACAAACTTCATCATAGGGTTGCCGAAAATAGTGAAGCAACATGATTACATCATGGTCATTGTGGACATGTTAACAAAGGTTGCAGGTGAAACATCATGATTACATTCTTGGTTTCGATCTGTTGCAGCCTTTGCTAACCACAGAAACCACATACATATGCCATGCATGCCAAAAATAGTGAATAAATCATACATGCAACTCGGTACTTGCAAGAAACTTTGATGTAGCAGCTGATGTTGATGCCTTCTTACACTTTCCTGCTCTTCCTTTGACTTCTTTCTCCAAGAATCCAAGTATGCCACGCCCACTAAGAATGCTCCAAGAAAACCCTAAGTCTCCAAGAGTACGAGAGAGAGAGAGAGAGAGAGAGAGAATAGTGAGAGAGCTCAGAAAATGAACTGACAAAAAGGTTACCAACTGGTCCTGAGAAGCCTTTTAATGAATAAGGCCTCTGCTTTCTTCATTTTCCATTATTTTTGTTCATTTTCCTCCTCACATGAAACCTATGACATTTCACCTCTTTTTTCTCCTAATTTCCATTATTTCCATAAATAAACGTGCCAAAATGCCTTTTAATTCCATAGGCATTTCCTTTGCCAATTTTCTTAGCCATAAACAATCAAATGAACACCCCCCAGGATGTCTTTCCCAACATTCATCTTGGAATAAGTGTCCCTTACATCCGTGCTTATTTTTTTTAACATTTATTACATGGAACTTTCATGAGGGTTGTTACAAACATGATAGTCTTTAAGTTAAAGCCTGATGTGCAACACTTTGATGGAAAAATGTAGCTACTAGAGTGGTAGTCATTGAGGCTAAGGGTCTAATCAGCTAGGAGAAGTTGAGCAGCCCTAAACTTGTGTGTGGAGAAGGACTTATACAAGAGATGGTGTGAAATCCTCCTAGCCTGTGTTCATTGTGGGAGATCCACATCTTGGAGTGATAAATGAAAACCCTTTGTGCCCTATGTTGGTCTTCATTGCAGAAGCATATGCAGACCATAGCGGGATGAAGTCCCTCAGTAGCTAAGGATTAGTGGTGGTCATATTGAGCATTGTTCACAAGGGGAGTTATGAATAATTCGACATGAGCCTTGATCTATTGATGTGTTTATGGATGAACGATAAACTAATGAGTAGGTTGGAAGTCAATATTCAGTGGTTAGATGGACTTGGAGCATTAATCAATGCAAGAGCTACAGATTGGGAGCCAAAGGACTCGGAAGGTACAAGGTATGATCGAGAGGAACTCAGAGAGTCAACTACATCAGCCACATCGTCATATTATCTTTTTGAGGGCAATTTGGTTGTCGATGGACTGACACCGAGCCCCAATTTTGTGTCTTGTATCAATGAATGTATGAGGTCCATTATCCTTGATACGAGAGACCTAGAATGTTGTATAATATGTTGTTTAATACAACGAAGTTGGTTTGAAATTTGTAAAAAGTTGTCTATATTTTTTGCACTAGTGGATCTACTATTGTTTATATTCCACTCTATAAAGTAGTATCATTGTGATTCTTGGTGTGGTAGTATCAAAGATTTTAAGTCTCTATCCTAGACACCAAGTTCGTGGAAAGAAACATGGTATCAAAGGGAAGCTGGCCTATTTTTAAGGGAGATGAATGAGATTTTTCACAACAAAAAAACTCAAAGAGAGTTGTGGGTGTCTAGATCATGGAGCAGATGGTTAAGCTAAGGACATGGAGATGTGGTCTTGATAGGTTACATGGTGAGATGGGCTGGGATTTCTAGTGGATCAGTGGTGAACCTATTTCCCTTCAATATGTTGTGTGGTTCTTTTCATATGATGGACTTCCTTCGACTTGTCATGGATAGTTAGAATAGATCGAGGATTTCTTTGGCGTCGATGAGATTAGGTTGATTGAGATGGCTTCATGTGATGGACTTCAGATTGGCATGCTAGAGTATTCATCAGATCATGATGTTGTATATCCAAGGTTTGAGGGATTTGCATGAGTAGTATTTGATCCAGAAGGATAAGGGCTTGTAGGATTGAGCTAATGAAGATCATGTAGGCTAAAAGGAAATCTATACTTATAGGGAGGAATCCAATGGAGGTTTGTGATCTTTAGGTTTTGATAGAGGTACTACCAAGGTTGTCGAGTTCATTAGATAAGGTATGCTACACTGATGGACACCATATGGGCTAGTGTCGCCGATGATGATGGTTACTTCCTAGTCTTGGAAGTAGCTCCCTCGCTAAGAGGGAGTGTTGATTTTTATAGATTGCTAGGTACTCCAAGCCATGAGGATTGAGAATTTGGAGGATTGAGCTTTCTTCCCTGCTCAGTCTTGCAAGCACTCATCCTCCTAAATCAAATGCCACTCATGCAAATCCCTCTAATCTCAGATATGAAACATCATGACCTTATGAAGAATCTAGCCTCCCAACTTGTAGTCCATCAAATGAAGCCATATCAATCAACCTGATCTCTTCCCTACCAAAGAAACCCTCGAGTTGTCCCAACCATCCATGACAAGACATAGGAAGTCCATGATCTACAGACTACCACACAACATGCTGAAGTGCACCAAGTTCACCACCGATCCACCAAAACTCCCAACCCATCTCATCATGTAGTCTATTGAGACCACATCTCCATGTCTTTTGTTGAGCTGTATACTACATGATCCAAACACCCACAACTCTTTTTCATTTCTTTGTCCACAATTTGATTTATTGTCCATCAAAGTAGCTCAGATATGCTCTGATACCATGTTTAATTTCCATGAACTTGGGTCTTCAATGCCATGAGTCTTTAAGAAATTCCTCATTCTTACCTCCCATATATCAAAGTTTCCAGTGAACAATGGAGCCTTCACAAATTGATTGACTTCAATTTCGGTGGTTGAGGAAGACACATCTTTAAGAGGATTGAAGACTTTCTTCCTTGGCTTCACCATTTGTGTTCTAATGATCAACCTTCAAGCTATTAGGATTTGAGTTAAGGTACTGGCTCTGATACCAATTGTTGGAAATACTGAGAGGGGGGTGAATCAGTGTTTCTTTTCAATTGCTACATTTACCAGTTAGATCACTTATATTTAGAACACAAAAATGAACAATAGAAGTAAACGCTTTTATTAATATAATATTTATAACGAATGAAGTAAAATATGGGTAGGGCTCCAACCCTTGATGAAGACACCCAAGCTCCAACTTGGGATGTGCTAAGAACCTACTTGGATTTTAGTGAGGCTCTGACCTTTAGGGCTTTGACCCTATCTTATCCAAGGCACAAACCTTGAGTTTAGGAGCACCAACTCAAAGGACACCAATCCTCAATCTTCGAAGCTACAACCTATATTTGCTAAGCACTGACTTGGACTTCCAAGGCTCCAAAGTTGTCAATTTTTAGGCACCAACCTTAGGGGATCCAACCCTATATCTAGTTCACTTTGTCAAGGTATGTTTGATTGTACTTCACGTCTCCCAATATCTTCTTCAATGAGCCCTGTCAATCTCTTCAGCAATGTCTTCTCCAAATCACTTCATTAATG